>JAVTVJ010000323.1:0-56156 GCA_034509425.1 Eopsaltria australis | reverse complement strand
ATAATTCGGAGGGAGAGGTGTTACAGTTTCCCATTCCAAGGGAGGCTCCTGCCTTCCTTAACAGACACCTGTCCTTCAAACCAGGACATCTTGCTTCTCTCGCCGACAGGTCCTCGACCTGCTTCATGAGCGCCTGCTTTATACGCTCGATGAAGTCTAAAAAGGTCTCTTCCGGTCCTTGCCTTATGACTGCATACTTCTCAGAGGGTACTGCAGGGGAGGGAAGTGCTAGAAGTGCTCTGCGTGCTGCCTGTTGGATTTCTTTGAGCGCTTCTGCTGGGATCTTTGCGGCTTGCTCCTCCTCCTTCTCTATTTCCCCCTCCCCACATAGGTGGCTGTGGTCAGGAAGGCTAGATTCTGGTCCCTCTTGTAGGTCTCTAAGAGGTTTCCCAACAACTGACGCAACGCGCATTCCCACAGCCAATACTGAGTATCCATCAGAAGTGAGGACATGATGGATTTTATGCCCTCTGGGACTAAAACATTAGTTTTAAAAGTGGCATTCAAGACTCCTCGGAAGTGGTGCGACTCCATCCCATGCTCCCTGGCCATCTGGCACAGTTCTCGGAGGTTTTGGAAGGAGAAAGGCTCCCAAAAGGGGTTGTTTCCCCTTTTCCATAACGAACTGGTGCTGCAAAGAGACCCTGCTCCCCCCCCACGGCATGGTGTGTGGCCATCGGGCTTCTGGGTTCTAGGTGCTGCGAGCCCTGGTATGCCCGATGGTCCCCCGCTGCGTCACAAGCGGCAGCCCTTTGGCCCCCGGTTTCTAGGTGTTGCGAGCCCTGGCCAGCCTGGGCCTCTCCCGCCGTGGAAAAAGCGGCGCGGGAGTCCGGGTGTGGGCGGTAACTAGGAGAGGGGTCGCCAATGGAGTTGGCGCGGGCCTCAGTGGGGGGGGCATGCCAGTGGCACGGCAGCTGCAGTGGGGCAGCAGCGGCGGCGAGCGAGGGGTCAGAAACCGCGTGGGCTAGGGAGGGGTTCCTGGTGACATGGGAGGGGCCCAAAGCAGATACACCCGATGACGCAGCTGGTCCGAGAGGGCATTCCAAGGGGCGGGGAACAGAATGGGAGAGGCAACCTCGCGCTCAGTGGCGGCAACTGCGGTCGCGGTCAGAGGGAGGTTCCCGGTGGGGAGGGATGGGCCCAACGTGGTTACACCCATCGACGAGGGGGGGGAACCCGGCAGCGAACCACCTGCCGTAGGGGGAGGGACGCGGGAGGAGCAAGGGGAGGAGTACGCGGTCAGGACGGGCACTCCCGTGCAAATCCGGCAGGCTGCAGGGTGGCTCGCCACGCGGCCAGCACCTATTGCGCAATCTTCAACCCGGTGTCAGCCATCCTTGCTCCCGCCGGTTGCGCAATTTTCCTCTCGGCCGCCGCTATTGCACGGTCTGGCCGTATAACGGGGGGGTCGGCCGCGGGGGCCGCCGAGCATGCAGACGTAGGGAGAAGGGTTGGGGGAGAGCCCGCCACAGGGTGATCAAGCCCGCAACTGTCAGGTGACAGGGGGAATCGGGGAAGGTCAGGGAGTCGGCAGCAGTCCCGCACATCCCGGCAGGCGGCTCGGCCCGATTCGCTGCTCTGCTGAGGATCAGCAGGGTAGGAGGGGTGTCTCACTGTCGGACACGAAAGAAACACGCAGACCTCAGCAGCAAGTCAGGACCACCCAAGCAGGACCAGAAAAGAGGCCCTACCTTTCGTTATTCTCTCATTTTTATATCTTTCTTAAGACAATCCCGGATTGGTCAATGAGGTTACCACCTCTACAATTCCACAGGATAATGACACAGTCTATCATCTTTCTCCGCCTTAGGAGAAAGGAATGAAAACAATTCAGAAGTTCAAAACAATCTATGCTGGTTAGGAAAACAAGGACTATGTTTATAGAAAATGCATGAGAAATTCTACTACCGAAGTAAAAACATAGAACACTGCAAAAACCAGGGCGACATCTCACCCTTTTTCCTTTAAAAAAAGAAAAAGAAAAAAGAAAAATGAACAATGTTCAACTTCTGCTTGTGGAAGGACCATCGGAGTGAACACTCACATCATCTGCATCTGAGTCATCACTCGATGTTCCACCCACTTGATCACTTTCATTCTGGTCACAGCTTCCACCCTGCCTGTCGGCCGGATTTTGCCTCTGAGGTCGCAGGTACGCGGAGCACCCCAGTATCTGTGGATACACAAGCATACCTGCGCCCCAAAGCAATGAGGTCGTAGGGACCTTCCCACTGTTTGGTGACTAAATTTCTCACCCGAACGTTCGCTCGAGGCTGCTGTGCCTTGTCCGAAGCCTGTAATGAGAGGTGATGGTTCAAACTGACAGGATTATTGGAGTTCTGCGGTACCGTAAGGTGATTGATGGTGTACAAAGCTTTTGCCAACCGACTGTGCAGGGTTTCACCCTGCGATCCCCGTTTTGGTTTTTGAAGCACCTGCTTCAGAGTACCATGAGCACGCTCTACAATAGCTTCACCAGTCAGAGAATGAGGAATACTAAACTTGTGTGACACACTCCACAACTGCAGGAACTGCCTCACCTCTTTCGAGATGTAAGCAGGACAATTGTTGGTCTTCACAGTAGAAGGTAGGCCTAGAACGGCAAAGGCCTGCCTCCAGTGGGCAATGACATCGCCGCCCTTCTCACCAGTGTGAGCGGTAGCCCACATGGCAGAGGAGAAGGCGTCCACCGTGACATGCACATACTTGAGCCAGCCAAATTCGGCATCTTGGGTTACGTCAGTCTGCCAAATCTCCAAGGCCCTAAGGCCCCTGGGGTTTACCCCCGCCGGCAAAGGCGCAGCCAGCGCGTGACAGTCGTCACACGACTCGACAATGTCACGGGCCTCAGTTGGCATCAACTGAAACTGCTTCTGCAGCGTATGTGCGTTCTGATGGAAAAAACCATGCGATGCTTTGGCCTGTGCGAGTGTATCAGGCTGAGTTGCTACCCATGCCGGGTTAGCCAACTTGTCAGCCGTTATGCTACCTTCTGCTACGAACCCTGGCAAATTGGTATGACTCCTTACATGCAGAACATAGTAGGGATGAACCCGTTCCTGAATGACACACCACAGGGTCTTCAGCAAATGAAACAGATCTGCATTGCCAACCTTCTTCAAAACTGAATGACCCAACCGCTTTGCTATGTCAGCCACATAGGCGGAATCCGTGACCAGATTGAAAGGTTGCTGGGAAAATCTTTGAAATGCCATAAGAGCAGCCCTCAGTTCAACCAATTGGGCTGATTCAACCTCATGACCTTCCAGAACCTGCCACTCAGATCCATCCCTCCAAGTAACAATGGCCTTTCCGGTTCTGACTGAACCATCAGTAAAGACTGTTGGTCCTTGCACTGGCTCCTGACTGTGTTTGGGTCTCAGAGAAATCTCTGTGAGTTTTGCCACTTGTAACAACTGGTGGCTGGGCAGATGATAAGTGATCTGCCCTGAAAAATTTTCTAGAGCACTTTGCAGTGAAAAAGCTCCAATCAAAGTCTTCCCGCTGTACCAGTAGTACAATTTTTGCGGGATCCACACCCATCAATTTTCAAACACCGTTGTCAGCATTTGACTATCAAACGAGCAATCAGCTCGAACAATGCAGCTGCCGTCTTCTGCGGCTGATGGGGCAAACAGACCCATTCCAGGACGTGCAAAGGATCGGACCATTCGTCACTCCATTGTCCAATGATACCTGTGGGATGCAAATCTGGAGTGGTGATGAAAACAGTGACATCAATGGAGGGATCAATGCAATAAACCTGTCGAGCAGAAACAGCTCGCTGCACCTCCTCCAGCACCCTACGTGCCTCAGGGGTCAATGTGCGAGGCGACTTCAAATCAGAGTCTCCCTTCAACAAATCAAACAAAGGAGACAACTGCGCCATGGTCAGTCCCAAATACGGACGTAACCAAGCGATAACACCCACCAATTTCTGGGCATCATTCAGTGTCTTCACCGAATGCACAAATTGCACCTCTTGGTCTTGAACCGTACGTTCCAAAATTTTGACCCCCAAATATTTCCAAGGAGGTTATTGCTGAACCTTCTCTGGAGCCACCTGCAGCCCGTGCGAATGCAGAGCATCGAGCAACTGAGGCTGGATCCTCAGCAGCTCATCCTGGGTGGACGCAGCCACCAGTATGTCATCCATATAGTGATAAAATTTAGCATCAGGAAACTGCCTGCAAACTCCAGATAAGGCTCTGGCCAAATACATTTGGGCTCGGACTGGCGAATTACGCATCCCTTGAGGAAGATTTCTCCATTGATATCTCTGTGCAGGACCAGCATTGTTAATTGCTGGCACTGTGAAAGCAAATTTCAGCCTGTCATCGGGATGCAAAGGAATTGAAAAGAAACAATCCTTCAGATCCACGATGAGGATCAGCCAATCTGCTGGAAGCATGGTGGGCGACGGCATTCCAGCCTGCAGCGTGCCCATGCCCTCCATCACGGCATTAACTTTCCGGAGGTCTTGTAATAACCTCCAGTTCCCAGACTTCTTTTTGATGCAAAAGACAGGAGTGTTCCAGGGACTGGCAGAAGGCTCCAGATGACCCTGGTCCAATTGCTCCTGAACCAACTTATGAAGGGCTACTAGTTTATCTTCAGGGAGGGGCCACTGTTCTTGCCAGATTGGTTCATCCTTCAGCCGTTGTATAGGAGGCATCGGACACTCTGCACCCTTCAATGCAGTGGCCCCTAGTAAAAATCCGTCCCGATGCGCACCCCCCATGCAGCCAGAACATCCCTCCCCCAGAGGTTAAAACCAGTTTCAGTAACATGAGGCATAATCACGGCCGTCTGTCCCTCTGAGTTCGTTATCACCACAGGCTTCTGGCTCACGTAGCAGCGCTTCATCCCTCCCAGTCCCGAAACAGATGCCCCCACTGGGTCCAACGGTCACTGCGGTGGCCAAGCGGCAAGAAAGAGAATCGTGACGTCTGCATCGCTGTCAAGAAGCCCGCGGAGAGAGATCTCTGGCGGCATAGCATCAGAGATGGACAGGGTGCATTGCATCTCAGGACGTTGTTCAGTCATGACAGCAGTCCAGTGAACCTGAGGCGGCCCAGTGGAACCAAAGCAGCTGTCTCCTCTTGACCTTGGTTCTGTCCTGTGAACAGAAAACTTAAAAGGGACAAGTTGAGCAATTCGTGTCTTTTCAGGAATTGTGACCGGGGGAGTGGGTGTGGAAACCATGGCAAAGATGCGTCCCGTATAATCCGCATCAATGAGTCCCAGATGCACAATGATACCTTGAATGGTGGCACTAGACCTCCCCATGAGGAAAGCACTCATGCCACCGCCCAAGGCACCAAAAGCATCTAGAGGGATATTGTGCACTGCACAAGAGTCTAAGACGACTGTTGCTGCTGTGCAGACATCCACACATGCCGAGCCCCGCTGGTGCTGGCCACGAGCCGGCCCAGCAAACCTCCATCGGCACCGGGGTTTGGAGAGACATTTGTGTCTGAGCACGTCTCCCCCGCGTGCTCCATCTCCCATTTCCCGAGTGCGATGAGAACTGACCATTAACAGAAACTGCAGCCTTGCACTCCTTTGCAGTATGGTTCGGTTTTCCACATCGAGGACAGAGAAACAAAACTGTCCTGCCTTTCCTCACCTTCCTTCCTGGTTTCCTGCTGGCCTGAGCACTCACCTGTTTCCACCACCAGCCCTGCGGCCCTGTCCAGACAGGCCACAGGGCAGCAGCCACAGCAACCACCTTATGACCAGCAGTGCCCACATTTTTACAGGCCTCAGCCATCTGTATTACAGAAGGATCACCAGGGAGTGCTTCAATAATGTTCCGACACTCAGGAGTACAATGAGTCTTTGCAAGTTGCTTAAGTAATAGCTCTCATGCAGTCGGATCCTCCACCTGCCTCTCAATAGAAGCAATGAGCCTGTTTACAAACTGCAAGGATTCACCATTCTTCTGTGTCACATCTACAAACTGCTCTGCAGGAGCAGTCATCTCAGTGGTTTGAATCAACGCTGCCATGCCTATCTCTCGGCATTGGTCCACCACAACACGGTCCATGGCAGCCTGTACTCTAGCATCGTCAAACTTTCCAGTACCCAGCAGGGCATCTATTCCAATCCCACATCTGGGATCCTGCTGGTCCAATGTAGCATTCTGTGCTACTGTCCTAGTTGCTATCTGATTCCACTTTGATTCAAAGATTTCATATTCCACAGGCTGAAAAAGAACACGAGCCAAACTCCGAACATCATAAGGTAATAGCAAAGTACCATTAAAAACTCTAAGGAGCTGCATAACTTCACTAGACCCAGGACCATATTTTCCAGCCTGCTGCCGAATTTCCATCAAGGATTTTCATGATAAACCCTGATGGGTGTTCCGGCCGTCACCAAGGAAAACAGGAAAAGCCCGCAGTCTTCCTGGTGAGTCTGCAGCATCTTCTGCGTCCCGTCCCTTTGTTTCCACAGGGACTTCAGCTGCAGCAGGGCTCTGAGACCTGTCAGCACAAGCCTTAAGACGATATCTTTTAGGACAGTCGCAGATGTCCTCCGCTTTTGCTTTAACATCTGCCCAGAATTTCGCCTTATCTCTGGGGCGCACTGTCACTTTGCACTCCGGCAGGGTCCAGAGACCATCAGACGCAGACCCGCCCTCCCGGGATCTGTGGTCCCGGGATGACCGCGGCTTCCTCGCCGCTTCACTGCCTGCGCCAAAAACAAGCACTTCGGGACTGCTCCTTTCAGCTTTGGTATGTTTGGAATGTCCCGCGGACAAAACTTCTGAGTCAGCGCAGTCGGAATTCACGCTGCCTACCAACGCAGGGTGGAGCGGGGCTCACTCGTGCTCTCCCCGCCCCCACGCAGGGGGGAGCCGTGCCGCTGGGAGTGGAGACTCCTCTGGCTCTGCTGCGCGCTCCTGCGGCACGGGTAAGAAGCCGGATGGTGATGGGTGGGGCCGCGCAAAGCGGGAGGGAGGGACCGCGACCGAGACCGCGCCCAGCAGGGTCCCGCCTGTGGCCAGAGCCGGACCCGCTGCCATGGCGGAAACCTGTCTCTGCCATTTTAGTCCCCCTGGGGCCGGGCTCGGCATCTGAGCCCGCGTCACTCTCGTCCGCTACCAATGGATCATCTTCCCCAGGAGGATATCTAATAGAAGCTCCGCAGTTTGGACATTCCGCTGTTAGCACCGCACAGGCGTTCAGCCCCCCCTTTCCGCCCAGCACCGGGACAGCGCAGGGAGTGGGCATTTCTTGCTGCCCCGCCTCCCCCGCCGTGCGAGGGGGGGGGAGAAGCCCGTCCGCGCCAGCTTCCCGGAGCCAGGGGGGCGAAGCCGTCCACGCTGGCTCCCCGGGACTTTCCAAGGCCGATCGTTCCTCCGAAATATGCCAGTCATCCAAGATCGGTGGGCTATCAAGCCGAGTGCTCTCCGGGGGGCGCCCATCTCCCGCCTTCACTGTCTGGGCCGGGAGGGTGGGCTCAGACGCTGCCTGCGAGCTAAGCTCTCCATCTCCTCTCCCTCATACAGCTTGGAGAATTCTCCGAGCGAGCTGGCAGGGGTAATATTGCCTGAAGAGCTCTCCTGGCTTTGAATAACAGAATTTACCTGTCTCCAAGACACCAGTAACCTAGCCATAGTCAGGCTATATGCCTCTGCTACCACACCTTGCAATGCTCTTCCGACAAGAGTCCACTTCGATTTAGACAGAACACTACAGCCGTCAGGAAAGAACCCATATTCCTTGCTCCAAAAATATAATTCTCTAAGTCTGGTCTGTCTATATCCACATTCTCACTTTCTAAAAATATATCAAGTACTTCTAACGCCAAGGAGTCGTTTGGGGACATCTTAGAGACCCCCATATTTAATTTTACCTGAGGGTTTACCTGAGCCTGCCACTTCCCCGTACGGGCCACCAGATGTCGCACTGTCGGACACGAAAGAAACACGCAGATTCAGCAGCAGTCAGGACCACCTAGGCAGGACCAGAAAAGAGAGGCCCTGCCTTTCTTTATTCTCTCATTTTTATATCTTTCTTAAGACAATCGTGGATTGGTCAATGAGGTTACTACCTTTACAATTCCACAGGATAATGACACAGTCTATCATCTTTCTCCACCTTAGGAGAAAGGAATGAAAACAATTCAGAAGTTCAAAACAATCTATGCCAGTTAGGAAAACAAGGACTATGTTTATAGAAAATGCATGAGAAATTCTACTACCGAAGTAAAAACATAGAACACTGCAAAAACCAGGGCGACAAGGAAGTACTAGAGTAGCACAATAAAAAAAGTCTTAAATCACAGGGCAGCAATGTAAAGGTCACATATATTAACATTGTATCCTTATATACATGTTTTCCAGATAGTTTCCAAGTATGCCACGGAAGTAATAAAACATAGTATTTCTATGTTTACATTATGGTAGTGGAAATTCTTCATCAAGGTTTTATACTGATTAAGTATAGCTATTTTTCTAAAGTACTTTTTCATGGAAAGTTTTACTCTTTTTGCCAATAAAGTTTGTTTTTTGAAGAAAACATATTAAGTAAAACTTTCAGTGAAAATTTTTTTCTCATTTATTTATTGGAGCCATTTTCTTTAATTTTCTGATTATTACTTGTTACAAATAAAAAAAAATGGAAGTAAAGTAACTATGTAATTATAAGTACTCATTTTATTGAGCCAAAGTAAATTCCTGTTATATTGTTGTTGCCTAATATAACATATTTTCATATATTTCCATATATTAAAATTTTATATTTCTAGTTGCTAGAAGTACTTTTTCTTTAAGTAAAGGGGAAAAAATGTTTTACAATAAAAAGCCTGGGGGACAAAATGTGCACTGTCCACACATGCTTAAGGGCACATGCCTGCTCAGTCTCTTCAGAACCAAGAGCATAACTGATGTATATTACCTTAACTCCTCATATTTTTAATTATTCATAGGCTTAAGTACTTTCAGGACTGGGCCATGGCTCTGGTAAATGACATGAGCCCTTAAATACTTGGGGTTTGTTTCTCTTTAGATTTGATATGTAATGGACATTAGATAAATATAGCTCTCCTGTTTCTTGAACATATTATGGCACGGAGTTTTACCAGAATGTCTCTTTGCATTCTTCGTCTTGTAATTCACATTAAATTGCACTGAATAATATAAACATATAGACTTCTGTTGCAAACTGACTAAAAGTCTATCAGAATCTTCACTGTCTGATGCAATCAAAATTTCCTTGCTAAATCTGGTTCTCTCCCAAAGCTATTTATACATTTGCTAATGCCTCACTTTGTGTTACACCGGATAAGTCACTTTGCATTACAGTTGTGGAGTGTAACATGTCATAAATGGCATAAGCAGGTGTGACATAGTGGAAAGGAGTGACTGGAACATGATATTCTAAAAAGTTATGCCAAAACACTCTGAAATAAAATTCCTACTATTATTTTTCTTCGATACATACATATATTTAATATACAGTCCTCAGCAGCATCCTTTGAAAATTAATGAAGAAGACCTTTTCATTGCTGATATGAAGATTGTCAGAAACAAGCAGCATTTCAAGCCTGGTATACAGGGTGAAAGCTGTTAAAATATGGGAGTTCATGTATGATGCATTAGCCATGTTATTTTTCCTGCCATAGGCCTGGTAGGAAATGTCATGGATCTTACACTGCTTTACCTTATTTCACATCACAGACTGGAAGACACACATCTGTATAAATCCTTGTTCACTGGTGTAACAGGATTTCTCCTTACACAGATAATAACTCTAAACACAATTTCCTATTACAAACAAGTTTTATGTCAATGTGATCTTTTGTGTATATGTCATGTGCTACATGGCAATGAAACCTTAATAGATTTCTCTGCATAGCCATGTACATTGTCACAGAATTGTAGATGAATTTCCATTTCCTCTTACTGTAATTAATTTAATTAAAATTAATTCACTTGAAAAAAAATTTCTGGAACTCATGGTATGGCCTGAAGCAATGTAATCACCCACATTAATGATTGTGGGGCACCTCAAACCCAGCAGGAAGATGTCTGCATGAAACACGCATCTCTCTAGTCCTTGACTCCCCAACCTTCCTTCATAACGTGCCATGGGTAGAGTCCCACACTGGTGTGTTTGTGCCCATTATGAACTGGGTGGTTTGTGGTTCTCACAAGGAAAACAGATGAAGGTTGTTAGGTAAGGACCATCCTGGGTTTAGTAATCACTTTAAAACAATATTTATTTGGATAACATCCAGAATAAAGACCTCTATTTTTACAAGCTATTTCTACATGAAAAGGTTTTTGTAGTTGTGTAAAATGCATTAGTGTTGCTTTAAAGGTTTGTTCACATTGAATGGAACCATAGAAGAAATTTTAAAAGGGAGTTGTGGAACATGTTCTGTTCTGTGAAATGCAATTGTTTGTGTCTTAGAACTGAACACCTGAAAGATCTGGCTTTGTTAGAATGGAAAACAACTATTTCATGTGGAAGATGTTAATTAGTGATCAGAGAGTAGGAGACTAGGACAGACATTGTAAATTGCTGATACTTGATATGCAATTGAATCAATTGAGTAACACAATGTAATTGACAAATGTGAGCAAAATGAAAGGTCGTATCATGGTATTGATAAAAAAAACTTGAAATTATGAAAATTTATACCTTATTCACCTATTGTTGTCTGATTACACTGATTATAACACCCCATTGAGACCATGAAAAGTACATTTCTATTGCTTAGATGTGAAAGGTTTTACATTGCTTTGTAAAAGATCTAAATGGGAATTTTTTAGCAAAAATAACTTCTGTATGACACAACTTTTAATAACCAGTTGCAAAGATATCTGATTTTTTCTTTCTTTCAAAAATGTTAGAGCTTCAGGAAATTTTAATGAGTCATAGGATTAAGAGTTGCTTAAAATAAGGTGATATCATGTGACAATCAAGTAGTTCTCTTTGTACCACATTCTCCCTCAATAAACATTTTAGCCCTTTGGAGTTCGAGAAAGGAAGAGAAAGGGAGAGAGACAAAAAAGATATGTTGCTGCCTGTAAGAAACTGTTAATATAGATAAAATATCATTAAACAGGCTACAGGGAATATGCAATGCAATGCAGATAAAATAGCTGCTATATTTACCAGCATTCTCTAGTGTTTTAAGATTTCTTAGCAAAGTTGCTGCTTATTAAAGGTGCAAGACTGACAGCACAAGAATATGAAGTCCTTTGTCTGTCTCCTGGAAAAGTACTGAGTAGGCAGCAAAGTCCTGGTTCCCTTTTCCTTTAAAATTATTTGTCATTTGTGTCACTGTTGAATTTACTGCGTGGCTTACCTTTGATTGACAACCATAATTCACAGAGTACATGCCCCCCTGCACTGTAGTCCCATTATATGTCAAATGAGCACGGAAGGCAACATTAAAAATAAAATGTGCCTGGTTTCTGTAGCTGTTTTTTGTCTTCCAGCACTGGACCAGAGAAGTGTCGCCCTGATTTTTACAAAGTGCAGTGTTTATAATTAGTAGCAAAGGTTCTCATAGATTGTATGTAAACATAGTCCATGTTTTGCTAACTGGCCAAGGATTGTTTTGTACATTGAACATTGTTTTTCATTCCTTTCCTGAAGGCGGAGAAGGTTGATGGGCTGTGTTCCTCACCTATGGAATTGGAGAGGTGGTAACCTCATTGTCCAATCCATAGTTGTCTGTGACAAGATATATAAATGTAAGAATAAAGAGAGGCTGGGCTCTTCTTCTCTGCTGCCCAGCCTTGGTGGCTCTGACCTGACCTGAGTGCCTGATTCTTCGTGTCCAACCGTGCGACAGAGAAGGATCCTGATGTTCTGAGAAACTCACTGAGCAAGCACAAATCAGCTCCCCAGCCTGTGGGCAGTGAGATTCAGAGCCATGGACAGGGGTCCTGAGGCTGGGATCCCTGGTAGGCACATGGCAGGCAGGCTGCTGGAGGTCTGGAAGCCAGCAGAATGGTTACCAAAATGGGCTGGAAGTGGTGGCAGCAGTAAGAGATGCCATTCAGTCTTTGGAGTCTATCCAGATACTTCCTCAGGATCCTACTGCTCCCACAGTTTTGTCACATGGATGTTTTTCTCCAAGGAAATGGGTTGAAACTGCAAAGAGATCCCATAGATCAGGAGAGAGATGATAACAGACCCCATTGCCGATGCCAAAAGTTTAATAGGGATCTTAAATGTTTCCAGGACAGATGCTGATCCCCTGCCAGCTGGTGCACAGAGTGCAGTGTGTGCCAGCTGGGCTGGGTGCAACAGACAGTTACTTCCCAGCATATATATATATTTTACCCACTTCATGGTATTTTGCCTGAATTGGCAACATTTTTGGAGTACACTATTCATCTGCCAGCATTCCTGCTCCTTTGTGTGAAGAAAAGATTCACACTTTTGTTAATATTTTAATTTCATACACCAGAAGCACATTCTTGTCACTAGTGATGCCCTAAAGGTTAAAAACAATTGTAAGGAGTTGATGAGGTTTTGTTTCAAACCTGTAGAGCAGAATGCCAAATTCAGGAAAAGAGGAGACAAAAGCATTGGGCTGTGGGTTAGCCAGTGCCAGAAGTGATGGGCTGCAGTTGTCAACCAAACCCTATAGATGCTTAGAGTGGAACAGATGGCAAATTTCAATACATTCCACATTATGAGGAATGTGCTTTTTAAATTTTTTTTAATGAGTTGCTAAAATCTGCAATGAAAAATCGCAATAAGCAAATAAATCATCTGCCTGGATTGTCTGTCACCAGAGGAGTAGGAATGGTTTGGCTGCACACTGAAGCAGAGCAGTAGTTGTTGCAAACTACTGATATTTTTTTTATAAGAGTTCAGAATGGACCACATGTCTTAAAAGTTCAACTAAGCTTGAATGAAATCCCAAGATGTAAACTATACTTAGGCAGAATTTTCTTGCCTCAGGGACTCTTCAACTTCAACATGCTGTTTGCTCCTGCAGTCTCTGACACTCTTCCATCTGCTCCATCTGTTGTCGTCCAGTTAACACTGGGGGAGGTTACAGCTGCACTCTAGCCTGCTAAAAGTGCTTTCCCAACCTGATTATAAGACTGCTCATAGAGCTACATGCAGCAGAATGCTCCTTCTGCTCCTTCTTTATTAAGCACCAGAAAAAAAGAGGAAGAAAAAAAAGAAAATACCTAGAGAAAACAAATAAACAAAAACAAACAGTAGCTGCTCCCTGAACTTCTTTCCCTGTCAGGTGAATATCATGGCATGGTCTGAAAGCATAAGGCCTTCTCTTATTGCTGGGAGAAATATCATCTGAGATGGTAACCATTCTTACCATTCTTTTTCAGTTAGGAGCTTAAACTCTCTGATTCTTCAACATTAGCAACAAAACTCACTTCCACCCTGTGTTTATTTCTCAGGAAAGGAGGAGGGAAAGTCTTGCTCTGGTGTCTGTTCCATTCAGAATAGTACCAGACAGGTGATGGTTTAAGGGATGAATTTATTTGAAGGCAGAGTTGAGGCAGTGGCATCCTGTCCCTCTCTTTCTGATCTGGTGTGTGCTCTCTGGCACTGCTGACCCACTCCTGTAGATCTTCCTCCTTGGAACACTGGGTGAGTCTGTGAGAAGATTGTCCAAACCCAGTGCAAAAATAAACTGGAAGTTCAGGGCTGACTGCATGCTGAGACTGCTTAACCTCCAGACACAGAGACAACCAAGGTTTTAAAAATATTACTTCTGGTTTTTATAGTAGACCCTAAAGCTGTAGGACCCCCAGCTCTGTACCAGAGTGTCTGAACAATCATTGAGTGCCAGTGAATTTGTAATATAACCACAGTCTCACATCCCATCAAACCAGTGCCACCCCCATTCACTGCTGAAACATTGGGTATTATTACCAATATTCTGTAAGCATTTGCTAATACTTCAATATTGTGACATGCTTAAATGATCTTTACACAGCTGATCCTAAATGCTTTTACAATATTCTGCACTTCTGTAAACTCTCTGATATTTTAAGATATACACTCAGCATGTTTTCTGAAGTCACAGACAGTGACAACTCCAGTCCCTTCTCTCACTTAGAGGCAATATCCTTTCCAACTGATGGTTTTCATTTCAGCTGCCAGAAGAAAAAAACAAGACGTAACAAAAATCCTTTGGTTTTGTCTCCCACATATATTCTAACCTGCTTTTAAAGGGTCTGAAGGAGGTGAATGATTGAGTGAGGGGGGAAAAAGAGATAATTGAAATATGGAGGTTTTAAGCCAAATTTTAATCTTACAACCATGACACTGGTTTAGTTAAAAGCATAAAAGCATACTTGAGTCTCCTTTTAATGTCATTGCAAAAATTTATCTCCAGAAGGGAAAAATAGCTTTTAGTTACTTCAGACTCTCATGAGTGTGATTATAGTGAATTAGAAAATATGTGAGGAAAAAAATCTCTTTTATGCAAAACCTCACCTTGAAGAAATTTAATGAGTGAGTGAATGAAGGTTCTTGCAAAGGTGCATTGAGGACTTTTGCATGAGTCTGCAGTCTTGGAAGCAGAGAGCTGAGAGGGAGTAATCACAGATATGAGTACATGTTAAGACTATCTTCATGATGCCAAAAGTTTAAGTGAGATTAGAATCAGTCTCTTTAACTTCAAAGCATTTTGCTGAGCAGTTTTGGATCAGACCGTACAGACTTATACCTTAATAAAAATCCACATATGTTATCTGACTCTTCTGGAGGAAGCATAGATATGTGATAAAACCAGAGCTACAGTATTCCAGGCTGCTAAATGCATTCCCTAAATCTGGAGGAGTTTAGTTCACAAGAAAAAGCCTTTGCATTCCAAGTAAATGAGATCCTGCAGCTCTGTAGGGAATAGCTTTAATTGGAAAGTCACATTCCTTGCCTCCCATGTAAATAAATCAAGGTACTTGAATTTGGTCATGGCCTTTGTCTAGTTTGAGAACAACACCAGTCCAAGGTAATGCTGTGAAGGTTAGAAATAGCACAGTGGAATCAATCTTCACATTAATACATGTGTAACAACATAGGCAACACAGAGGGGTCTTAATCTGGGATTGAAGTGAACCCCATTATCTGTAGAACATATTAATACAATAAAAAATAAATGCACTGGTAATGCTGTATTTGATTGGGAGTAAATTTCTGGTAAGTTATAGAACAAGCTACAAGGAAGCTAGGAGAAAAATCACCTCTCTTAGCTGAACTAAAAATGTGCAAAGGCAGTTTTTATTATTTCTTAATGAATTGCATTTTAATATGCAGTTACAAAAATATCACCTGCCCCCATTGAAAGCAACAGTGGTGTTTCTGTCATCCTCAGTATTTTTTCACTCCATTAAAAAATACAGCTGGTAGCTCTCCAATCACTTTAGAAAACAAGCAGTAATGTCTTTAAATTATTATTGTACATGTAAATATATTGTTCTTATTTACTGCTTGCAACACTTGGGTTCCACAATATAAAGTGCTCTACAAAGGCAGCAAAATAGATTCCCAAGTTTAAGACAAGCAGAAAAATAGGGAATATAATAGTTTTTTTTTTTTAATCATTCTCTGGAAACATGGAAGAAGATATCTAAACTCCCACAGATATTCTCCTTTATCATTCCAGCTGTTTTGCTATTTGCTATGTAGATGTGTCCTTGGTGACACCATGGGGAAATATATGATTTTGCCATATCTCCATTCCCAAAATACCCTAAATACATTAGGGAAAATCATTAATAAAGTGACACTTTGAAGCTTCTGTATTACATTTATAAGAGGAACTTAATTAATCTACTGTATCAAACTAGTTTATACACTGGAAAATGTCATGCTTTTCATAGTCAGTTACATTCTCTCTTTGAGTCCCCATGGCTGTACATTTACATATAAATGTTTTACTTAAAGAAACACAGAAGTTTATGTTACACTTCCCAGGAGCATGAACTATCCTATCAAATCATGACTCATTTCTCTTAGATTTATAAACTTTAGGCATGAAGCCTAAATGAGTGCTCCAACCTTCCTCCATAGCCAAAAGACAGAGACTGACTCCAGCAAGGTGTGCAGAACTTTTATAGGAACTTGCACCTAAATCTCACGTATCTGAATATAAATGAGCATCATTCCTGTTATAAGTGTAATGGAAAACCCTGTGTCTGGTTTAAGAGCAGGAAGAGCAGCAGGGCTGCTGTCAAACAGCAAACATTTCCCTTGAACATAAGAAACACAATCACCTGAGTTTTTGAAATCAGAAATTATTTCTCTGAGGAACGCTCAATAAGCAGAATTTCTCCATTCATAAGCACTGAGTCTATGTGTGAAAGAACAAGAACTTTATTATGGAAATTAGAAAAACTACATGAATGATAACTAAGTGTACTCTGTGGTAGCTTTGTCAGCAGCCCATAATCACAATGCCTTTCCATTCTGGTGGTCATATAACAGGAAAGCACCCTTAACTGTGTAATTTATTTCTCTTTTAGAGTTTGTTTACACTACCATATAATTTAGTTCCTGAGTTCATGGCAGGCACTGGATCCTTACTGTCTGAATTGAGCAGATGTTAGTTTGCATTTGGGATTTTTTTGGCAGTAAAACAACCAGGGAAAGTGGCACAAATCTTACATGCAGTCCATGTCAGGGACCCCACCACACCTACAGGGCTGCACCTTTACCCTCAATATTCTCTAGAGACAGAATGTCCTGCAGACTCCAGGACTCGCAAAATGCACCAATGAAATAAAAAAATCAGTTAAGTGCCCTGCAACACAACTCAATCCATGTTCAAACTGAATTTCACTTAAAAAAACTCCACAAGTCTGTTAAAAAAAAATAACCACTATGTCTCAAGGCAATGTGGTTACTCTCTAGACAATGATACCCCTATGCCAATTTGCATGGGACTAGCCCTGATCAGCAAAAGTGCTTTCCACTCCTTACCAGTTAGTTTAGGGCTATGGCTAACTCCTTGGGTGGGATGCATTTAGCAGTAGGGGTGCAACCCAAGGATATTAAACCCTGAGTGTAGTGTGTTGGTAGTGCATTTCCAGTGTCCTGAGGTGCAGACAGATAGATCTGTCCTCAGTTCTATACACTGGGCTGCTCAATGGTGTTACTTTTACTGTTTGGCTACATAAAAAAAGTTGAGGAATTCAACAAGCAATGGTGCTCATTCTCCACCAAATGATCATTTTGGCAATCAAAATCCTGAGATGTACATTGATAGCATACAGGACTTTTAGGTGGAGGCAATAAGGATGTACTGCTTCTCAAAAGCAAAATAATTCTTCTTTTCTCTTATTTCACTTACAATGCCTAATCAGTACTGAATTTCTCCCTGTTTATGATAATTCCCAAAGTGTCTTGGAGATGATCAGGAAGAGAATTCCTCAAAACAAGATCTCTTTGGAAACTGTTCAAAATCTCTCACTCATACTGTGATGTGGAAGAAAACACCTACTATATGGAGTTCTAACTAAGAGGAGCTATGGTGATAAAAACCTGATCAATGTGGTTTTTTTCACTGAAAATTTCTGTATCAGAAACACTGACATGCTTTGGATAAAACATTTAATTTCAATGATATTTCTAACAGAGTTTTAAATAGTATTTAATTTTCTTTATTTTTGTTTCAATAGACTCATAGAATGGTTTGGGTTGGAAGGGACCTTAAAGCTCATCTCCTTCCAACACCCCTGCCATGGACATGTCCCACTAGACCACGTTGCTCAAAGCCCCATCCAACCTGGCCTTGAACACTTTCAGAGGTGGGGCATCCACCAATTCTCTAGAAAAACTATTCTGGTGTTTCATCACCCTCTGAGTAAAAAAAACTTTTTAAGTGCAGATGGCTTTAAAATAAAGTTTCCAGAGAAGAGAAACCTCACACCATCCCAATCCTACCAGTTTGATGCCAGTGCCTATTTTTAGTTGGCTTTCTTTTAATCATTATATTTTAATTTGGCTGGAACTTCAATTATTTAAATTTTTTAAAGATTGATTTTTAAACTCTATCCCTGCATGCTACATTTACGGTAGCAACATGAGCCATCTTGACACCAACAAAATAAAACATTCTGATGAATCATAGAACTCTCTAAAATGAAATGTTTTCAAATTCTTCTTCCTCATAAATTTAGAAATTGATGTAGTCTACTGAGTTTTTAGAAGGATGAAAATGTCAGACCCTTTCACTGGAAGAAAAATTGTTAACAATGATCTTAATAGGCAGAGAAAGCAGTTTGCTATCTGTCCATCCACCAGTGGGAGTCCATTATCTTGCAGAGGGCACTGCTTCCCAGCCTCAGGTGGAAGAGAATTGAGTTGCCTTGCTGAAGTCAGGGTTGTGCAATATACCAGTGTCCCAGTGCACATTCTTATCACTCACCATGGATCTGTATCCAGAAGGTTTAATATAGTGTAACTAAAGGATACAGCTCCTTTTTTGGCAACTATCCGGACTGGGAAGGCTGAAGGGAGGAGAGGTTCATATATAAACAAGTGAGAAGTTATCCCTGTAGCCATTGGGATGGGAAGCATTTTAGAAACATAATCAAAACAGTTAAATGATAGTGAGTTTTTGGAGGACATTCAGCTCTGTGTTGAGGTACCACATTATGTTTGAAATTGTCCCTTAGGTTTTATAAGCCACCTAGACAGAATGGAAAAAAGGTAGCCAGGAGGAAGCACTTCTGGGATGGGAGTTTGGGACACAGGGAGATGGAGGTTATAGATGAGGTTTCTTTCAGTAATAGGAACTGTCATGACTCACCTCAGAAGAAGCTGAAGGGAGCAGACAGCCCTGTGTCCCCAGGCACTGTGGCACGGTAATGGTCCTTAGCGCAGCAGGTAGGTACACATCTGGGCAGGAGTGCTGTCCTTGGGCTCAAGGACACTGCAACTGCAAGTCACTAAGTATGTGTAGAGACTGATGAGCCACCAGGAATGCTGCACTACAGCTTCTCTTAACCAGTTTTAGGCAGACAAGATATTTCTCAGTGTTATTATCCCATTAGTGAACGATGCCACTGCCTGAATGAAGGTGCAAACAAGACTGTGTGCCAAAGTCAGTAATACAGATTTTATTTAACAGTGAGGTAGAGACATAGATGGAAATCGAAAAGAGCGGCAGGGAGGGGAGAGAAAGAGGAGAGAGAGAGAGAGAGAGAGAGATCAGGCAGAAGATAGTGACCCCTTGTGAATCCAGCAGTGTTCTGTCAGTCCTTCACCCTGGGCTTCTCGGTGCAGGGGTGGGGGCCAGAGTTGTTCTTCTGCAGGTACCACCTTTATACAGCCCAGGTCCCAGGTATCCACAGGGCACAGGTGCCATTCCCATAACTTGGGGTGATATGCGTATGAGTGGCTGCTTCCTTTCCCACAGTTTGTCACAGTGGGAATTTTTGTCTGGATGCCTTAGCTCAGTTGGTCAGGTGCTAACAATGCCAAGGTTGTGGGTTCGATCCCCATATGGACCATTCATTTAAGGGTTAGACTTGATGATAGTTGTGCATCCCTTCCAACTCAGAATATTCTGTGATTCTTTGATTAACCAGGAAGTGCTAACCAGATCTTACCATCAGGGCTGAAATTAGCGCTTTCCTGTTGCAAATTTCTCCCTTCCATGTTTACCTCAAGCAACTAAGCTGAGGTGGCTTAGCTACTTCTAAGTTGGCAAGTTACTTCTGTGGTCTCAACACTGCTTTGGGACAGGCAGCTGCATTTTTTAAGTCCTTACATTCAGTTCTTGTGATAAATTTTATATGTTGCTACTAAATGTAGGAAAATGTCTGCTTGGCTCCACCTCAGAGAAGGCAGCATTCCAGGTGGTCCCCATGGCACACCAAGTCTGATAGCTTGTAAAGTACTCTAGAATCCCTTCAGAGAACAAAGTGGATATTTAAATGGAAAATAGTGATTATTTCTCCCATCTTTCCTTTTCTACCTAATGCAAGTCTTCTGAAATAAAAGTAATTTCATAAATCTTGATTAAAATAACATATAAGCTTCTAAAATGTCTCTCCTGCTAGTTAGTCACTTCAAGCAATAGAAAAAAAAGAAGTTTTATTCTCTCAAAAGAAAGTGCACTCGCTTCACAATTCTTATTGTTCCTGCCTGAAAGAATCCTACTAATCATAAAATAAAGCACATTGGGGATCCATAAACCTTCAAGTATGTAATATATTTCAGAAATACTGTTCATAAGCTCTGGTTTTTTTTGAAAAACAATACTTGTAAGCACAAGATCATTCTGCACATCACTCCTAACTCCCTCTAGCACTCACAAAAATATCCAAAGGAAGAATCTAAAAATCTGTGCATCAGCCTAGGACTGAACTCTGCCATGAATTCATCAGCACAGAAATATTGCAATTCCTTTTCCTTCTATTCCTGTGGATCTGTGATCCAATTTACGTAATCTATTTTAAGATGACCAGCAAAGGAAGTTTTTCTCCTGGTTTTGGAGAAAATTCATAGCAGAATACAGAAACAACTGTTTAGATACAAGCCATGGCTATGTTTTAAAAGTGCATGGACTATAAAGAGGACTGTAAATTTTGACTACTGGTTATATCATGGGAAAAGGCTGGCAAATTGAAAACACTTCATTGTGAGTTTATTCTGTAGAAATAATCCTTTGCTGGGTAGTGAGGCTTCTCCTGTGCTTTGAGATCCACAGTAGAGAAAGACCCTTTATAAATACGAAGCCTCTTCTACTGTGCTCATTTTAAAATAAAACCCTGAGAATGGTTTGTGCCTCATTTGCTGTACTAGTGGGAGAATGCGCCAAAGAGGTTCAGGAAGAGGCCAATCCTTGCTTGATTTCAGTGTTATGGTTTTATTCTCTTCTGCTTTGTCCCTTGAAATGGGACATGTTATGGCACAGCCCAGGAAAGGCACAGCCTGCTCCCTTGGGCATCCCCTTTGTCAACCTGCATGGGTGGGAACTGATGCTGAGAAAATTTCGCTTTCATGGGGAAGTTTCATAGAAGCAAAGAGATAACAGAGATCTCTTGTCAGAGGTGTCAAACAACACCTTTGAATTCTGCAGCAGGAATACTTTGGCAGGTGTAGGACTATTATTAGCCATCAAAGCATTCAGCCTCTTCTGAAGAACAGTGAGGGAGCACCTGACTCTGGTGCCTTCACACCAGCAGCTTGTGCACCCTCTGCACTGCAATGGATGTTGTCTGATTAAGGATACAATCCTGTAGCTTTTCATTTCCAGGGTTCCTGCTGAATCCAGTACTGAGTTTTGAATTGTGATGGAAATAACCATTACAGAAAAAGTAGTAATTTCTTCTTGAAATTTTAATCAGCTCAGTCATAATTACAGTACATCTGTTGTTACTAGATTATTTGCTAACACATACGTGCCTGCACACTCTCTGATAAAGAAAGGACATGCTGGCATTTCTCTGAGATGTTAACAGAGAGACAATGTGTGCAGGCTGAGGCATTCTAACTACATTGTTGTTTAGCTCCCTGCATTATCATCAGGGATTGAGAACAGAGGAGGTTAAATCCACAGGTTATTCAGCCTTATGGCTGCTCTGATTTAGAATGTTCTTTTAAAGCTTAATTGCAAAAACAAAAGGAAATTCCTGCAATAGTGCTGAACTGGCCACTGTGTATCATTTTGTCCATTCAAAATGCTGATTTAATTCAAGATGTTATATATGGATTGCTCGCTGATGAATTTTATTCCTATATACATCATCCTAAGGCTTCTGCTCTGTGCTTAATTTGCAGTGAGTAGGCAGATTACTTTTTATTATTAAGTAATTTTATTTATTATCAAGTCATAGATTTTTATTATCAGATGCCAAAGTGTGGCTGGCTTGTTTTGTGCTTTACACAAATACTGAAATGTCGTGTTCCCTGCTTCGGTCCCACCCTGGTACCGGCAGCGGAGTCCCAGCGCTACCCTAGGAAGTCGTTCGCGATCTGGAAGACTTCCTCGGAGTGCCTACTGCGGGCACAGCTGGTCCGCTTTCGGTCCGGGGAGATGTTGCCCCCGGAGCGTGGTGAAACAGCAAAGAACTACCAGAGAAGGAGGTCTCTTGGTATGTGATTTTGGTAGGTTTATTGCCTCCAAAGGGAGCACATGGTCCAAGAGCAGCTTATTACATCGGTATTTAAGGGAGGAACAACACCCAATAGGATGAGGGCAGGGGGCGATACAGGGGAGGGGCTGGGGTGCATGATCAAATGGGGTTTAGGGAGGGGAGGGGAACAGAGAGAACAACGAATGAACTATGTAGTGACAGGGGATTTCCCAGGACGGGAATAAATAACAGACAAGTCCAGTAACCAATAGCAGGAGCTTGGGTCCGTGGATTGGTGGTCCAGCTGCTGCCCCTGGGAGCTCCGGGGGGAAACCCTCTGTCCATGGAACCTGTCCGGAAGTCCTCTGGTTCCGAACCACCGCAACACTGAAACAATTCAGCATGGAAATTCAATCAAAGTGCAATTTCACCAAGAAAACTTCTCTGATGTTACACTCAGCTTATATTAGTCAGTTATTTTATTATACACTATAAGTATACAACCATCTACAGATCAGTAAGAGTATCCTGGGAAACCCTTAGGTATTCTAATTCTGAATGCCTGTAAGATAGTAACTGGCTTTCTATGTTAGGCTTCCTAAAGCAAACAATATGCAATTTTAGCAAAACAAAATTGTTTGAGACAAAATGTCAAGTACCACAAATTTTTTTGTAAATGTTCCCTGCAACTCATTTCTGTATAGTACTTTCAGTCAGGAGTCTGAGGAGGCTAATTTAGACTCAACTGAATGCTAAAGGAGTGACTAGAAAATTGCAAACCTCTCATTAATATGCTGTGCTTACTTTCCCATTGAAACCCTCTTCCTGATTCTGCATATGCTCATAACTTAAAATAGATCTGGAAACAGTAAAATACTACAAGTCCAGTGATGAATGTGTTCCCAGGTGTGTTCAGATCACCTGGACTTCTCTGTTTACAAAGAAATCAGCAGCATTGTTTAACAAAATATAAATCAGTGCTGCCTTTCCCCTTGAGAACTCTAAACAGACAAAGCCTGTTTTGTACGACCACTATAATCATGAGCTTATTACTTATGGATAATAAATGCTTGGCCCATGCTTGGCACTGATCCCTTTCCAAGGTGATAAAGAGTAAAGCTACTTAAGGGATTGATCTACTAGACAGAAAATCAGCTCTTGCCTGCACGCCAGGAGAAGTTCTATTAGCAAAACTCTGCACATCCTAGCTGGAGGCAATGATTCAGAATTAAACCTGCATTAATAATAGAGGATTCATTGTGCGATAAACCAGAATGCATTGCCTGACTTCAGAGTAAAGGAGGAAATACTTCATTTACGGGTTATAAAGCCTTTAATATATACCTTTATTTCTAATTGATGTTAATTTAAAATTGAAAAATTATGTTTTAAAAAAGTCAATCATTTCATAAATGTAAAAAAAAATTCTTGCGTGAAAATTCATTTTAACATTTTTCATTTTCTGTAGTTTAAACATACTCTATCTACTGAAGTATTCAAAATAGTATTTCTGCTGAATGCATTATTTGGTGGAGAAAAAATATTGTCATCTACTCTGATTCATTGCTGGCCAAAAGCTTACACTGGCAGAGGAGAGAAGGATATCACAGTGGGGGTTTTCTTCTAGATAGCTTTCATGGATCTGGGGTTGCTTGAAGTGGCCAAGTTCACTTGGGTTATGACTGGGTGGCAGAGAGCAGGTGCCTGAGCTCATCCTGCCTCTCAGAGCTGTGACTGTGTCCTGCTTCCAGACATTTCCCTGGAGCACCATCCTTGGGTGCCATTGACAGGGCTGTGGCTGGGTGCAGGATGGACAATCCACGTGGGAACTGCAGAGTGGCTGATAACCCATCAGAGAATCAGTATTTTAAGCCCAACTATATAAGAACTTCTGCTTAAATCTAGCTGTAAGAATACAAGAATTGTCATCAGTCATAACCTTTCCTAGCTGTAGAACCAGCTGGTGGTATCACTCCCATTATTTCCTCTGTGACTTTGTTGCTTTCCTGAATGATAGCTTATAAGCTGCAGTTAAAGAAACAACAACGACAAAAAAAATGGTCAGAGCAGCCTGATTTTTCAGCCTGATTTTTCCTGAGACTACTTTTTTGTGCTTTGCCTAGTATATCTTTAATTTGAAAAATGTTAATGTTCCACCACATTCAGCATTACTGTTTTTCACAGCCTAATGAATTAGGCTTTGACACACATCCTGATGTGTGTCCAACTCATCATCTTTCCTCTTTATATCCTATTACTCCTAATTACTGTTTTGTGCATCAAATACTCAACATCTCTGCAATTTAATAAGGCAATTAATATTACACATTACTGCCAACACTTTTTTTAACTTTTTGTCTCTGTATTTATCTGAAAGCATTTCTGTTGCTGTGTCAAGTCACTGCATGAGCATTTGCACTACAAAAACCAACAGAAAGGACAAGGTAATGGAGACATTCAACATAACACATCAAGTTCTCTGCCAATCTGTTGCAGGACTTCAGACTTTCCTAATAACACACAATCCATAAAAACTTTTACACCTGCATTCATATTTGAGCATCAGCAATAAGATGAGAGTGTAAAGTGTGATACAGCAGGCTGGACTTTTAAAGTTCATTGAAACCAGCTGAGTTCTCTAATAGAAAACAGCTCAGCATTTGTTCATGCCCTGTGTTACAGAGGAAAAGAATCAACTTTTTATGGAGACTAATGAAGTTCCCAGGACATTCTTGAAATTGCTTAATATTTAATAAGATTAGCATTTTTTATTGAATATTTATATCAATATTTAAACTAATTATATTTAACAGTTATTAAATAACCTTTGAACAATTATTTGTACAGCTAGTAGGTAGAGGTCCTTTAATAACCTGGGACTGCTCCTGTGAAGGAGCAAGGCATGGAGCTTTGTACATTATTACTCCCACAGCACAGACACAATGTAAAAAGTGCAGTTTATTGCTGCAAGAAATCTTGTTGACCAAATATAGAATGCAGCTTTCATTAAAACCAGAAATGAAACTTCCAACATCAGGTCCTGGGTAGTTTCCTCTGTGAATTTGTATTGATCTTGGATACCCCATAACCATCTGCATCTCTGGATGGGCTGTAATGTACAGTCCATTTTCAGTTACTGGGATCCAAATCTGTTCTGCAAGGCAATTAACAAAAAGCTAGTGGTCTGGTTTATTAATTATCTGTCATCTAGAAAGTACAGGCATGATTGCTAAAGACACATCTGGACAAGGCACAGGGCAGGTTCAAGGTATTTCATCAGTCCTTGTGCACAGGGAGAGCCATGGGAGAGAAGAGTAGGAGCAGCATTTGGAGGCAGGGATGCTACCAGCCCTTAAGATGGGTTCCTCTGGCCAGCAGAACCTTACTGTTTTTCCAGCGGAGCTGGGTAGTTCTGGTTTTCACAGCTACTGATTGTAAATCAGTAATCATTCCTAGATATCCTGGTTTCACAGACCACAGTTAAAACAAACAAACCAGAAAACAAAACCAAAAAACCCACACCAACAAAACCCTACGACTGATGCAGCCAAATGTTGAGAGCAAGCTGGCTTGGACTAGGGCTAGAGATGAAGAGCTGTAAACAACACAGCCCTGCCCAGGAGATGGGCATCATCCCAGACACTGAGATACTGAACCCCCTTAGAAGGGTCCAGAAGCCCTGCTTGGCCTCCAGTTCTCCATCCTCCCAATTTCACAACCACTGAAGGTTCCAGGGGCAAGGGGGCTCCCACAAGTCTGCTTTCTCAAGGCCTGTGAGTCATCAAGGGTACACTGCTGTCAGTATTGGAAAACCAAATTACAGATGTGACAAATGGGAAAAGTCAAGTCCTTATTGTCCAAAGAGATCTGGGAAGGAGGGAGGCTGCACCTCTTCCAGTGCCAAAGCAGGGCATTCATTGGCAGAAGATGGAGGGGTAAATCACAAGCTCTCAAGAACAGCTCCTGTTATCTGCATTTGCTGCATCTGGTACCTCAGGGTCCTGCTCAGTGGCTGCAGCAGTTCAGTGCTAATGCAGAAATGATGAAGTACAGACAAGGCTGGATAAGCAGAAGTAGTTTTGGATGGTGGGAGCACACTCAGCTTCTGCTTACAAGCAGGTTTGATGACAGGCTACTGTGATGGAATGTTAATCAGCATCTTTGTTTCTGTAATATTTGCAAAAGCATCCAACAGGTTTCTGCTTTACTGACCTGCCATTTCCAGCATCCAATGCAAATTGAGAATGGTTATATTAATAAAAACTGAGTTCAGGACAATATGATACATTCACTGAATTTCTACATAGTAATTAACTGATGTTGCTTGGTAATAGACCTTATATATTTTAATGTCCTTGGCTGCTATCCATCATTGGCCTATATATTTCTTTAATATGAGACTATTTGAATTTGCCAGTTAGATATTTTCTGTATTTGCACAGGCTATGCCAATTCCTAAAATAATAAGAACAGTTTTCCCCATGGTGTGATGCTTGTCTGTGTCTGTGACAAAAATCAGAAATGTGTTTGCACTTACATATTTAAGCAGTTCAGAACAAAAGCAAAACTCCCAATGGTAATTTGAGTAACAATGACTAGGTGTCTGATTGATACATAAATTAATTATGTGAGCCTGGCTGTGGTATGTCAATTAACAGCTCATCATTTAAACTTCTAAAATGTAAATCTTCTTACTTTCTCTATTCAGTTAAATAAGGAACATAGAGATGAAATTCTGCATGAATGGTCATGAATAATAGCAAAAACTATATTCCAATTAAAAAGTCAGTAACCAAATGAATCTGACAGATACCAATCAAACATTGCTGTTTTCTAGCAATTTTGTTCCTTAGTGGTCTTTAGGCACATTAAATTTGCATTAAATCCATGCAAGTCATAAAGAACCGTGTGGAATAAATTAAGAAAAAACAATAAAAAGTTAATCAAATATTACATTCTGAAGGCTAAACAAAACTGCAGTTATACACCCGTGTGCTTCTAACAGTGTGTCTACAAGGAGCTGCTATTGCAAAACACAGCTAGAATTATACATTAGAACACTTTTATTATTCTGTGTTATCTTCCCAGCTTCCATTCAAGCTCAGAGATGTAGAGAGAAACAGAAGAGACAAGTGCATCTGAGCCCTGCTTATGATTTTGGTCACTGCTGCTAAAGCTCCTCTGGAAGCAGAGTGGAGTGGTCACAGTGAGGGACAGATGGCAGGGTCTGTAGGCATCAGAAAGACCACCAAAAATAGGGGTATATCCTGGCATCCTCTATCTGCAACGCTGATGTCCTACAGGCTGAAACATTGTCATGCACAGGTACACTTGGCTGAATTGGCAGGGACTCAAGAAGTCCAAGGCTGATTTAAACCAAAGTTAAGTAAATACTGAAGTTTGGAGTGTGAATTTTTTTTCCTCTGGTTTCTTTCAAAACTTGGCTTTCTTTTAAAAATAGATGCAATCTTTTTTAGGATACCAGATTTAGAGTTTTATAACCTTAGAACTCTATGAAGCTATATGAAAAATTATATCAAGTTAAACTTTTCTCCCCAGAATTAGTAACTATACTACAAAATCTTTTTTTTTTTTCAGAGAATTAGCACTATAATGGGGAAGAGGGAAAAATAAAGAGAATGATTTTTAAGTTATCTCTGTGTCTGAAGCATCTTGAAAGTCAGGTACTGATGCCTGAAGGATTTTTCTGCTTTTCTCCTGAATACTTCTTACACTGTTCCCTATATTCACAAGTATTAGCATGCATACTTGTGATGCTTTAGGTGATAGTTTAGCCTGGTTTCATGGTGTTTAGTAGGCCGGTAGACTAAACACCCCTGAAACTACGTAGAGTTAGAAGACCAAACACTCTGTTTTCGTGGGCCCTCAAGGTCTCCTAGTAGGACAGATTTTGTAAACTAGAAGTTAGCCCACCCAGGCCCCTTATTGGGCCCTCCTGGTAGATATGCTAATGTGTAGAGTCTTTAATTGTATACTCGACTGGGGGAACGGGGCTTTTGCCACGCGTTCTACCTGGACGGCAGAAGCCATCGAATGGGATCCTATTAAAATACCAAGGTAAACGATCCCCAACCCTCTAACCGTGTCTGAGCCTTTATTTCCTAAGACCAGAAAAAGGCATCAGTACTTTCAGACAAATGAAGTATGTCTTCTGCAATGTCTGTGCATCTTCCTGCCAGAGTGCTTGATAAAGCACCAATAAACTTAATTGCCTTTGCACAGCACTGATACAAAGAACAGAAAATATGTGCCTGAGTATGGCTCCCATTTTGCAGTGAGTTACTTATGCATTCTTCTTCATTCTCTGTGCTTTATAATCAGGAGCTGCATCTTGGAATTCACAGCAACTCTCCTCTCTGTGCTGAACATTTATGAGATTTATTACTTTTTTTATAGATATGGTAAGCAAATATAAACTGGGAAAGTGTCATAAAGTATAAAACTCATCAACAGATGCTGATTAAGGAGAATTGTTATATAAGTTTTATATATTTTTTTCATTTAAAGTTTAGCTTTCCTGGTTTATATGAAAAAGGTATGATATGGGAAATGGTGGCAGAAGGGAACTGTGGACACCAATGGAAACATATACTTTGAAAAAACTTTACATCCTAAAATTGTTCACTAGAAAATAGTAAAAGAGGAGTATTTCTAAAAGTTATTTAATTTGACCTACTATGTTATGAATAACACTTACTAAAACCAAAATCTGTGACCAGGCTCATTGGAAGTGATCATTTTCTTGGTGTCATAGAATGGTTTGAATTGGAAAGGACCTTAAAGATCATCTTGTTCCAACCCCTCTGCAATTTTCTCAAAGCCCTGTCCAAGCTGAACTTGAACACTTCAAGATCTGAGGTATCCACAGCTCCTCTGGGTAACCTGTTCCAAGGTTTCAGCAGCCAAGAAACTAAACTTCATTTAGCTACTTCACCTTTATAGAACTCTTTGCTTGGTCATCCCACAACATGTCAGGAGCTGAAGGATACAGCAGACCCTCACACCATGATGAGAATAATGGAGACATTCAGAAGGTAGAATGGGAGATGCTTTTGAGGGTATCAGGCTTTGTGGTCAGGGTCAAAGGGAGTTTGTTGAGTGAATCCTACTAGCCCATAGATAGATTTTTCAGTTGTGTTTATCCATGTTTTCCTATTGCAAATATCAGCCTTCAAAGATGAACAGTTCAAGGAGGAGATGTTGCTAAAACTGCTTCATTTGCAGTTCTGAATGCCTGTTTCATGCCTTCACCTGCCAAACATGGGGGCTGAGGAAGGGTGGCTGTGAGCCAAAATGAGAAGCAGTGTTCAGGGAAGGAAAATTCACATAGCAAATTCCTGTTCCCCAAGCTTTGGTAAGATGAACTTCCACAGAACATGGCTGCAAAAGAGCTAATGCCTGTGTCTCCAAAAGAGCCTGTGTTTCTGCAGCTGAGCTGGTGAGCTATGGCTGCCACAGGCTGGGGGTTTGCTGCATTAAGAGCCACACAGTCAGCTATAAAAGTAACCTAATTGCTGTTGGACAGAAGTGTTAAATACAGCGAGTTCATTTCCTGCAGAAGCGAATAATTGCTGTGTGCAATTTTACACTCAGAGGGTCAGATTTTGCTGCGTTAAAATCATGCAGTTCAAAAGCAATTGGCTTTCTTCTAACACAGAGCAATTTGGTTCTGGTGTGGGATAACATAACCAGCAACACTTCACTGCAGCACTGACTCAACTGCAGTATTCCTCAGGTACTGATCAATATAAATCCATAGCTCAGGGCTTGATCCCAAGCCATGTTTCTGTCACTGTTTCCAACAGGCTCTAACTCAGGACCTAAAAAAGAAACCCGTGGTGGAAAACCAGAGAGCTGAGCATATGTCCTACACAATTCAGCTGACTATTCCTATGCTCAGCAGCTGATAGTTTGGGGCTGCAGTATTGATTTGTGTTACTGTACTTTATAGCAAGTATGTTACAAGATTAATTTTGTGCTACTCAGCATCTGCTTTCTCCTTGGGAAGTTTTGTAAAGAACTCTGCTGACTATAAAGAATTGACTTTTTCTTTTTTTTTTTTTCCAAACCAGCTGAACACATTCTTTATACCCTGCCCTTCCAAAGCATAGCCTGATAGATACAGTTAAGATGATTATAGTATATACTTACATGTGCTTCTGTGCTCATAGGAAAACAGCTAAAGTCTTATTAGTACAGCTCAGCATCCTTGTTCAGTCTTCTCTCACTTACTTCCAGCCAACATTGCTGTGACAGATTATTATTCTGCTAGAGTAGGCTATGGCTCCTGTCCAAAAAGTGATATAAATCTATACACTTTTACAGATGAGTATTATTTTCTTCTTGCATTTACTTGTACTTTTAAATGGGAAATAAGAGGGACTGGCTATAGGTAAAAGGGTAGATATTTAGTTCAATAAATAAATGTATAAGTGGCTCAAAAATAAAAAAAGTTAGGTATTACCATGAATAAAATTTGTTCAGATGGAATTTGTTGATTTAGATGTCTATAAATATCAGTGAAGTGATATCTAATACTGACATCTAATACCTTTTCTGGACTGAGCAGTTTTGTGCTGGCTTTGAGTGAGACTGCTTCATCACACATTGCTTTGTACGCTTTTGTGTCTGCACTATGCAGCAAGACATAAACCTCATCCTCCAGCTTAGTCGCTGAATTAAAAGCAATAGAGATGTGAAAAGTACACATTCAGTCAAAGTGAGAAGAGGAAATGAAAGCATGGATGCTTCTTAAAGGTTAACCCAGGCTGTGTCTCAGAGGCAAGGGCTATGACAGATGCTTTTTAATGAACCCTGAATGTATTGCTCATGAAGGTTCTTATAGAGGTATTTCATCTACCTTGCTCCAGATTTGTTCTTTTTAGGTTTTAGCAAAAGTCCTGTTTTATTCTTCAGGAAGTGTCACATGGTGATGGGGCTGAGAGAAGGGCAGAATTATGGTGCCAAAGTTTACGAAGCCTAAATCAGATCATCTCTGAACATTAACTCTCATGCCTGAGGTTTCTGCTGTAGAAGCATGCTAACTTAAGCCAACTGAATTTCTGTCCCTTTTATCTGGGAACACACCCAAAGACTAGAACAGGATGACAAATTTTTTAGTGAGTTTTCTGTAGAAGTCTGGAAGCATGCAAGTTTTAGTCCTGAGAAAAGAGGATAACTACTCTCCTCCATCAAAAATCCATGTCCTTCTCATAGGCTGGATACCATGACACAGAGAACAATTCAGTAAAGTTAGCAGTGTGTGAACAAAATTGCCAGGGTCTTTATCTCCAATAAGCAAAATGTACATGTAAGTAATCCTTCAACCCTGGACACGGTAAATTAAAAAAGGTCAAGAATCCTTGGTAAAGGATCTATGGCAATGTACTATTATTTGGGTAAAGGCTGCTGTAAATCACTTTGTCTGACACATGCTCACAAGCAGAAATGTACCCCTTTGTCCTCCCCTCGCATGTTTCCCTTAACCCCCCTTTCCCTATCCCCTATCCCATCCCTAGGGGAATCTGAGAGAGAAATACCATTTTTAAATTCACTAAGTTCATTCAAGTTTAAAATGTTTTACAAATCCTTTTAGTCTTATTTATTGTATTATACCTTATAAGTTGTTTTAAAACCCTTTTATTTTCACTTATGCCACCCTCTTTCTTTTATAGTAAAGAAGGGGGAGATGTGGTGGCTGTTGAAGCTAAGAATAACACCCCCTGAAAAAGCCCTTGGTGAAACAGACCCAAGGAGCAGCAGGATCCTCCCTGGGGCAGGGCAAGGTGTGGTAGATGCCGAGTTGGGGTGTGTTCTTAGTAAGCCAGCCGCTCTCTCCCCATTAGTTTATGCTTATGTTCATCAATTGTCAATCACCCTTAGTTTCTAGAATGTTCAGCTCCGTTCGGTAGTTGGTTGGTTTTCCCCCTTGTCCTTCTCTCAGCCCCCTCCCCGAATTGCCCCTCATTAGTCCCTATCCCTTTGTCCCTCCCTAGTCCCTCTTCGGTGCCCTAATCCCATTGGTTGTTATGTTCACAATAAAGTCTGATGCACGACTGGGCTCGGGGCTCTCAGCCACTGAGGCTCCCGCCCTCAGAGCTCACGGAGCACGGATCCCCCGATACTTTGTTTTAGTGTCGTTTTTTCCGTCTCGGGAGCCCGTCGCTTTGCTACAGTTTCAGCAGCCGCGGTAGTTTTTGCCTGCCTGCTTCGGAAGACTGCAACCCACGGCTTGGGGTCCCCGGATCCTGGCGAGCGTTGACCTGACATCAGGGACACTTCCTCGCCGCTTCTCAGGTTGCTGACTCTAACCCTGGCAGTCAGCCCTCGACTTGGAATACCCGAGGGACGCGGCAAGTGCCTACACACCATGTCCCTGGCATGAGCTGCAGGCAAGAGGAATAATTAAAGAGTGCTTGAAACTGCTCCAGAGTGCATTTAGATCTCTGTATATAGCTATGTGGAACACTTGCAGCAGTCCAGAGACACCAGGCTGAACTGAGTATCACTCACTGCCCACCCAAACTGCTCTGTCTGGCAGAGAGGCTGGCATGGAGGTTGATGGTGAAGGACCTGGCTGGTTTGTGACACCAGGCAGGTGGTGGCTGCTGCAGAAATGCATCTGGCAAAGCTGGGCTCTGCCAGGGAACCAGTATTTCATAGAATCATAAAATGGTTTGGGTTGGAAGGAAAGTTAAATATCATCTTGTTCCAAATCTCCTGCCATGAGCAGGGACACCTGTAAGAGACTGAAATGCTAATAGTTAACGACTGAAAATAATTGCCCATTTGTGGAGGGACAGGGTGCTTTGCTGAGGCCAGGTTTGCACCCCCCAAGGGCAAGGAGGTGAGTTTTTGGGTGTGTAATGGCAAGACTCTGGTCTGCATAGGACAGAGGGGTGAACAATCACCACCACAGGTTATAAGCCAGACTTTAGGGCTAATAAGAGGCAGATCCTGCAGGGTGGGATAGTGCTTTTTATCATGCCAATGGCCTTCCCCTACACAACTCAGTTGTAAAACTCCCTCTCTCCCCCTTGAAAGATCCTGAGGGTTTTCATCCCTTCTGATGGGGCATGTGGCTCAACTGTGCTGATGTGAAAGCCACCTGTCCTGTTTTAGAAGGTGTCATAAAGCATCAAGGACCCTCAAAGTACCCCCAGACTCATTTCTGAGACCCTCCACCAGCGGACTGGAAGCTCCCCCTGTTCAGGGGAAATACCTGGGTGTTCCTGCCTGAACCTCAGTTACTGAGGACCCATCAGACTTTGTGCTTTTCATGCTTTTTCCCCAATCTGATAAATCAAGATGGTGACAATCACTTCAACAACCATCACTTCAACAAATGGATATCTAAATTGCAACAATCAAGCCTCGTTGAGAGATGCATAGGTAGTGATATGTTTTTACTCTTATCATTTCTTTTTCCTTCTTTTGTTCTTTTCCCTTATAGACTTGCTTAAGTGATATTTTTATGCTTTCATATTGCTATATTACAATAGATAATAACCAAAACAGCCACATAGCTGCTTTCCATCACAACCAAATAGTTCTAAAATAAACTCTATATACATTTATAAGCACTGATCATTCAGTGTTGTTTCACTCTAATCCACTCCAAGGGATTTATTACCCAGAAAATGTGTTTCCCTTGCCTTTAGGGAAGGGTTGTAACAACACCTTCCACTAGACCTGCTTGATCAAAGGCCCATCCAATCTAGCCTTGAACTCTTTCCCATTTTCCACACAGAAACTTCCCTGCTCTGAACCTGAGTCTGGCACGTGCTGAGTGAGCAGGTTCAGTTACTCTTGTGCATCAGATTTGCTTGCACCTATTTGCCTCGCTAATTTGTGTGTTTTCATCTGTTGGTTCCTTGTTATTCAGATTTGTTTGTTAGTGGCAAGGATTTGTGTATCACTCATATAATTGCAGTAGAAGAGAAGCTCTCTAGTGGAACACAGCAGCTGTTTAACAGTTTGTATCAGCAGTACTCAAACTGCAACGATGCAGGGCAAAGAACAACACTGCTAAAAATCCTGGAGAACAGAATGAAAACTACAACTTCAAGCTATAGAAATCTCAGCTTTCTGAAAACTGTTGTAGAAACTGTAAAGGTCCCTCAATGAGTCATGATTTTACAGACATAGTGGTAGTGCCTCATGGAAACCTGTGCCAGAACTGAGCTCGTGTCACAGCGTGGTGTATGAGGTGCAAAGTCACAGATAACAAAAATAAAATTACCAAGGTTTTTCTCTTGAGGGCCCTCATTTGACTATAGCAGGATTTTTCTTTGTTTGTGGATAACTGTCCAGATTGGAGTTTGCACTGGCTTGGTTTAATTTCCTCTGCACACAGTATAATCACTGAAATAACTGAGCTGGCTGCAATTATTGGCCATGCAATTTCATGCATCCGTGAAAATTTATTGAAGTACAAATCCTTGCATTTGCTCTAATTTGCGCTAATGAAAGGCCTTGGCACATTTGCTAGTAACTCTTATAAAGAAGACGATTCAGAGGGAATTCAAAGGGAATCACTGTAATGATTTCAAATTAGAGTAATAAATTTGACTTTATCACATTAAATTTAATAAAACTGTTGTTAGTGATTTGATTTTCCACTACTTTGCACCTAGTATGGAATATAAAGATGGATAGTTTTTCAAGAAGTTTCTGGCCATCCACAGTTGAAACTTTTGATCAAAGCAAAGCTATAGATTTACATCTCAGCATATTTCTCTTTAAGAAATTTATCTCTGAAGGAATTATTAGAAACTGCAAGAAAGAGTGGGCTACAGAAACACAAAGGCTATCCAGCTGCAGAATGAGAAAAAAAGTTTTATGAATATTTAGTTTACAGTTTAACTTATGAACTGATTAATGATACAAAGTTATATTTTTTCCTTCAGATGACAGTACAATCAGAAAAGCAATAAAGGTGTCTACTGCAGTAGCAGTATGGATGTGACATCTTTATTTTTCATACCTAAATACACTTTGCCTGAAGAGCAAACATTGTTCCTGTGCTGGTTGAAGCTGGTCTACAGTGAACACACACATTATGCTTAGCCATGGAAAAGCATCTCTTTGTCTGTCGTGTTGTACTTCTCTGCAGTGAAAGCAAAAGCTTTCAAATGTGCTTTTTCCCTCCTGTATTCACAAAAATAATAAATTTCCACATGAAAAAAAGATGAAGAAGTTGAGAAAAAAAGCGCAACAAAACCATTCAGCTGTCTGCTGAAATTCAGCTGCACTGTATCCTCTTGCAGAAGAACAGCCTCACTTTACCCCTGAGGTGGGAATCACTAGCCTGTGTCCTGCCAGAAGGGTGGTGAGAGCTCTGCACTGAGGTCTCTCTCTCAGTGGGGCTGCTGACTCTGCTGTGAAGTTATAAACAGTGCCAGTGATGAAATAGTGCATGGATAGCAGTGCAAAATTCATTTTGATTGCAATCACATGACAAATTGAGTGATCTTCCTTTAGTATAAGGTGGGAAGGTAGAGGAGGGTGGGTGGCTATAGGATTGCCTTTAGGGAACAGGCTGAAGAGGATGGAAAGAGGAGATAGACTATTATTGATACTACTCCTGTTTTCTCATCTTCTCTCTCCTTTTTATTAACCTCCAAATACTCCCTTCCTCCATCTTTTTTCCATCTGACCTTAGATACCCCTTCATCTTGTCACCTCTTTCTAAGTCTCTTCTCTGTCTGGCCAGACGAGTTACTGAGGATGCACCTTGTTGTACCTGTGCTGTCCCAGGAGTGCAGTGACAGCAATCTGAAAGTGCTGGCCAGATAATCTGTCCTTGTGCCAATAAATTACTCCTAGAAGAGCAAGGTCCACCCTCTGGTCCCGAGGGCATTTCCCCAGCCTGGCCCCTGACCCTATTCAGCTGCTAGCACAGCTGGTGTCAACACCTTGAGGAAGAGGGTTTTTGGCACAGGGGTACCACATGTAAGAAAAACCACACAATTCTAGCCCTCTGCCTGGGGAAACCTGGACATGGGAAAATTTCTATATCATAATGATCTTCAGCCAGTTCTTGGTGTAGGAATCCATTCCTTGGCATTGGATAGCCAGGCTCGTGTCGGGATTCCTGGAACAAAGGACTGCCTGGGTGTCTTTAATGGCTATTTATGTTCAGGTGCAGTATATAATGGCAATAAACTATTTATAGTGAAAGCTATCCTAAAATTGATTCCTCCTTCTGCGGGAAAATGATTTGCAACACCCAACTCTTCTCTGTTTTGTAGAGGCATCATAGTAACACCGTTGCACGTGTGTAGGGACACAAATCTCATGGCCGTGCAGACAGCTGTGAAGCTGCTCTAACAGCTGACCAAGGTCCTCTCTTCATTTTGTTCTCACTGGAGAATGGCTGTTACCATGTTATCACCAAAATTATGACATTAAAAGGCAGCACTCTGCCATTACTTCCCTCATTAGTAAGGCACTAAGTTGGAATGAATTATCTTTTTTTTAAAGATTTTTACCTGCTTGGCATTACCATTAGCTAAACATCACGCATGAATGCCATAAAATGATCATGGGTAGGTAGTAATTTAGTGCTAGAGCTATGGAAAGTCACTCTGCCTGAGTTCTGTAAAACTTTGCCTTACATACAGCCTAAGCCATGTCTACTTCTTTTATTAACTATATATTAGAGACACAGATTTCAGTGAGAAAAAAGGAGTAGGAAAAAAAAGTGTTTTCAGGAAAACAGAGTTACTCCTGGGTTTTGTTGATATTTATGAGAGGGCTCCCTTTGCAGGGTTTTAAAGTTGCTTTTATTCCCAGAAGCCACTGTAGAACTGCTCTCCAATATCTATCACAAATTGATTAATTGTCCAATTTTTCACTCCAAGATCCTGACAATCTGGATCAAGCAGCTAAGTAGCAATTAACAACGTTTATGGATGGCCAATGCAAAATAGAGATTGACTACAAGGTGATCACTCTGCTCTGCTTAGCTCTTGGATTTGCTTGCAGGCATAAGGCAGCTGGAAAAGGCAGTAAATAACTTATATAGAGACCAGGATGTACAGGGAGAGCACTGCCTTCTGATAATGTTCTGAACCAATTTGAAAAACAATAGCCTAGTGTGAGAGTTATTTTCTAATTTTTTAAATTCAAACATTTGCTTTTATTTTAAACATAAACTCCCTCATATCAAAAATCCTATAAATAAGAATGCCCTTTGAGATACAAAAGTTCAGTAGTTGAAAGGGACAGGTATGAAAGTTAAGCTGTCTGAATGGTTGTAAAGGCACTTTTTTGAACATCGTAAGATGGAAAAATTTCTGTCTAGAACTTCTCTCTTTTTTTTTTTCCATTTTTGGCTTCCTGTTCACAGAGCAAAAACAGTTGTATCATGACTTGTTATTTTTCATGTAACACAGTCATCTAGGGGAAGTTATTATGGTAGCACGTGTTGTTTATAATGAGGTGCACCAGAAATTTAGAACAAGTATTCTAATAATGTTTAGGCGTTTCTGAAAGAGCTGCTGGAAGCAGGTAATTTCTAACTCTTCTCTTAGAAAGCTATGTGCCTCCCTTACCAGAGACTCAACAGCATAAAGAAGTGAAAGCCAGCTAACAAGAACCTAAAGAAGCTTTAAGGTATCAGAGCCTTAATAGATGTTTTATCAAGGCTTTCTGGGACTCAAAGTGAGAAATTGAAAATGTCTGTGTTCTGAAGAGATATAGGTCCTACTTGCAGGCTTTCAGGGCAAAAAAACAATATCTCCGTGGCTGGGAATTTTTTATTTCAGATGTCACATTAGACTGGTCCACATTCATGATGTGCTTTAGTTTCGAATAAATTTGGGCAGCAAATCTTATGTTTGCAGAAGACAAGGATTTATTCTTGTCTATCCTGCATAGCACTTACCTATCTGCTGGGTGGATTAAAATTAGAATAACTCCTGGGGGAGAATGATTAGTGAGCAGAGAAGAAGAAAGTGGCTAAGGTACTTTATAAATAAATTTATCACCTAACTGCACTTTATGACTTACATATTCTCTGCTAGCAGCAGCTAGAGTGCTGCAAATTACTTTGTTACTAAAGAAATAAATATCCATGTCTGTCCACATCAATCTATCTCCTGCTTCATATTCTTCAAGGCAGTGGTACTGCTTAAAATAATACGTACAGTCTGATTGCAAAATAAGGTTTAAATTAGTTTTAATTGTTTAATGGATCTGTTTTGAGAAACTGAGTTGAGAACACTTTTTCTGATAATTGCATCTCAACAACCCCTTATAACAAAATTCATAGACTGCCTTTTCTTCACACAGAACTTTGGAAAAAATTATTCTATCCTGTAGTACAGTTTCATATTGGTCATAATTGCCATGTCAAAATATGTGCTTCTTCTGGGTATGGTTTATTCCTAATAAAGAAGAAAGAGGGAGCAGGGAAAGAATTATTCCCACCCAGCAGTGCTCTTGGGGTACCCCTGGTACAGCTTCTGCCATAATGTGGGTCTTGCCCTCCTGCCAGGAGAGTGTGATGAAGTGACAGAAGGTGGTTGTCCCACTTCCATCGTCCACAGTTCAGCAGCACAAGGGTCCCAGATCAGCCCTCTATCAGTGTCCATTGAAGAGAATATTTTGCATCCATTTGCTATGGATGTGTAAGGTGAACTCCAACAGGAAACCCAGACTTTCTCAGCTCCAGCTTTCCAGGAGGTCAAACCCTAATGATGTTGTAGCTATAATTATCATGCCCCGTTTGATGTTTGCAAGAAGACTGAGCAATGATCACTTACAACATCAACAAGCAAACGTGTTTATGAAGATCAAACTGATGTGCAACTTCGAGACATCCAATTTCACATATTTCATTTGCAAATTGTTCCCTGAAGATTTTATTTATGTTTTTATAAAATCTCTCAGCTTTATAGAAAATCAATTCTCTGTCATCTAAATGTTGTCTTCTAGCTCAGCATGCCCTCAATTTATTTTGGTATTGCTCCCTATTAATGGAAGTGTATATTAGAAATAGCTGTGAAATATATGCTGTGCTTTTTTCCTGGGAACAATTTTGGAGAAGTTTGATGAAATTATATTTAAAGTGAGTGCTCTAAGCTTTAAATTTGTGTAATTTTTATGTCCAGGGTGACAGATTAATCATTGGTGCTTGTATAACTTAAAACTCCAATTAAAATAAACAAAAATTAACTTGTCAGAATTTTCATGTATGCAAGAAATTAGTTTGAGTAATAAAAGAAGATTTTAAGCCAACTTTTTATTTTCAATGCTCCCAGCCTTAAATTAATTGAATTAGTGGACTACAGTCTGCCATAGGCAGTTGTGTTTCAGAAGGGACTCATGTAGACAAAAAATAATTATGCTGTCAGCCTTGCATGAAGAATCCATAAAAATGACCTGCAAAAGAGAAGCAGCATTTTGTGGACTTCAAGCTAATGTATAACTGTATAAACACTGATGAAAGATCAAAGTGACACTGAGAGTCTGCAAAGGCCATGTTAAACAATAGTACTGAAACATATGATAGGACAATTTGGGGTTGGGTGGAATTCATTGCTATTGAAAATCAGTTATTAAAATAAACATTTATTTTTGATCACTGGAGTTTATCTGATAAGATATAACCTTCAATTTATACTGGTTTCCTTCTCTTTACCCCAAACTACTAAAATCAGAGTCTTTTCCTGCACTCTCCAATCACAATTTCTCATCAGCTCTAGCATCTCCAACTCCACAGAAGAGGGGAAGAGGGGCATTGGGACTGAAGGAGATGATGGCCAGTCTGGAATTGGTGACCAATATTTTTGGGGGAAGCAATATAAAAATGAGGGTGAAATAAATAGACAGGAAAGTATGGCCACTGAACACAGAGACCTAGTCTTGGAAAAATCACATCTGTGAACTTCAATTAAAACTGAAACTTGCTAAACCAAATTATAGAAGACACATCCATTATAAAAATCATCACATCATATCCTATTATTTTAATAAATAAGATAATATTGGGAATTTAAAATATTTACTACCAGTAAATCCTGAATTTTAAAGAATACTGTATATGAAAGCAGGAGTAGAACATGAATGTTGCCTTTATTTTTAACAATAAAATTAGTATCTAAACTTGGCTCTTGCAGATAAGTGAAAGCACTAACAGGACAAACCAACCCTTCCCTCAACCATTTATCCTTAAGTAAATGTATAAAAGTAAAGATGCAAATATTAGTTAAAACTTAATGGTCTTGATGTATTAAAATCCCACCTCAACGTGTCTATCTGTGACAGGGAAGCCTTTTGCAAATGGAAATTTTCACACCACAAAATGCAAATTATGAAATTACAATGAAGATAGAAATTGAACAAAGCAAGAACTATGTTATTCATAGTGATAACAAGAGCTCTCTCAAGTCTGGTGGACCTTGACCCTATTGATAACAGACCAGAAGTAGCTATGTAAAATCCTAGCAATGGTTTAAAAGTATTTTCAGTCCAAATGATTACTATTTAAAGACTGAACTCACATCTCCATAGGAAAAGTACAAAATAAGTATGTTGTCAACCTATGTAAAATGGCTGACTAATGATCAAATATTAAAATTTGAACCAATGTTGTGATATATTAATCATGGCCATGAAGTATGAAGGAGCTCCAATGGGAATACTCTGACAGCCCATAATAAATCAGCTAAGAGCAACACACAGAGCTAGTAAATAAGCTCAGAACCAAATATAGAATATATGAGTCAGGCACAGAGCTAGAGCAGCAAATAATATAAATAAATACGGAAATTGTAAGAAAGCTGTATTAAATTGCTACAAAAGCAAATGCAGAAACACATAGATAAGAGGAAAATAAAATGAAAAATAAAATGTAAGCACTATTGGCACTTTAAGAAAGGCCAAAATATTTCCAAGTGTTTCATCTGTAAAACAATACTGACAACAATTTGAATGGGGAGGTATTTCTGTCAATGTTTGGCTGCTGGAAGAAGGGATGAACAGTCTGCAAGGCAGGCCTTGAATGGAGCAGGGGAACAGCCTACAAGAAACCCAGAGCACAGGTGGGAGACTGCAGCATCAGACTGGGATCACAGACTCTTCCAACAGGTAGTCAGCATATCTAGATCTGGATAAATATGAAATGTCAATTATTTGTGGAAATATTGGGATACAGATCCTGGAAGGGCAAAATCATTACAAACCCTAAGGGAAGATGATAAATGAATTCAGAAACACCAATCTCAAAACCTCAAAATATCTCCCATAAATCACAGGTATTTGCAAAATCTGAGGCACTGACTGACCAGTGAATGAAACAACCATGGTTTCTTCCTCTTGATGCATTTATCCCATATGTCAGAGAATTAGTGACCTATTCTAAAACACTTATGATGTAATGAAAAGGTAAAGACAAGAGTGATGACACAGGGGCAAGAGTTGAAGCACCTTCCTATGAAAGGGACAGCCTTAACTTTTTCTCAGTGACACTAACATGAATGGAATAAAGACAGACAAAAATTGAAAGAAATGTCTTGCAGTGATGTTTGTGCATGAAAAGTTCACCCAGCTCTTTCAGGAGCAGTAAGCCATTCAAGTAGAACATGGCCATAAATCACTGGAGGGCATTTCTTAAAAGCAGGCTGCTCCAGAGTGCTTTCAGCCCATGCTCTGAGGGAACAGCACTATTATTTTACACATATGCTGCAAGAAATGGACTGCAATTACTGACAACTTATCCAGGCAGGATTTGTAGCATTAAATGAAAGACAAGTGAATAAGAATAGAAAATCATAACCCTTCCAGAAATATAAAAGTTGGGAGAACATTGAGACCATTGGCCAATAAATTTTCATGTCCCTTTGTCATGGGTTAGTCAGGAGGGGTCAAAATCTAGGAAGTGACCTATGCTGCAGGAAGGGATATAACTTCCTTCCTGGGAGAGAGAGACAGTAGCTAGGTAGTTTTAAGGATTGATGTGTAGGTGAACCAATTAAAAAGTTGATCTGCCTTTGAGGAAAGAACCATATATAAGCAGAGACCCTCTGAGCCTCTTCCTCTTTGGACCTGCTGCTGCTGTGTAGAGAGGAGCAGCTCCTGCTTCTCTCGCTGGTAAGGCCCCCCCCCACCTCCTTCCAAAGGAGGGAGGGGGGGGAAGGGAGGTTTATGGCAGCTGTGCCGCTGCAGCCGGGCATGGGGGAGGAACTGGCTGGAATTATCAGCAGATACAGCTCATCTGGTATGTCAGCTACACGAGACAGGGCCAGGCCCCTGCTCCAGGCCAGGCAAGGACCGGGCCGGACTCCATCCAGCTCGGGCCAGGCCCTGCCCTGTCACCCCGGGCCCAGATGGCCCCAGCAGGCCGAGCCAGCTCTGCAGAGCCAGGCACAGAGACTCTGAGAGCTTCTGCCATGCAGCTCGGACCTTTTCAAACAGCCTGGCAGAGAGCGCGTGTTCGTCACACTGCGGGAGAGAGAGACAGAGATTAACTCTATCCATGCCTGGACCAAACTTACAGACACCCATCCTTCCTGCACAGAGAGAGGAACGAGTGAGGACATCTACATAAATGCAGCATAGAGACTTTGCAGTCAGTGAGGAAAGCAGAACTGATACCTACAGGGAGGTGCATGAGAAGTGCTTCAAAAGTGAAGCTGAAAACTCTTTTAGAGAACCATGGTTGGGGACTGAGCTAATAAATTCCCTGTAATATATGAAGACATAGTCCAAAGGGGGGATGTGAGGTTTCTAATTGCAGCCAGTGAACTGAAATACCTGGGTAAGGACAAGTAAGTGTTGAAAAAGTACAGCCTAATGAGAAACTTGAACCAAGAGAGAGGAGAGGCTGTGACCCAGAGCCCTGGTCCTGGGGGAATGCCAGAGAACTTGTGTTGTCAGGAGAACCTGTGTTGCTCAGCATAGAAGAAGGGATTTTCTTTGTTGCTGCAATTGAACTGGGCATCCTTAAAACAGGTACCCTGTGGACTGTTCATAACCCACCATAGTGGCTGTGGGAAGGCTACTGGTGAGGGAGGGATCCACAATTAAGCTGGTCTTTCTTCTGGGCGGCGGCTGATGGTGAGGCAGAAGACCCATAAAAAACTGTATTTTTCTTACAGAAAATCCATGGTGAAAGCAAAAGAGACTTCTCTTCCTAAATGAACTGAAACGAGAGCTATTTCTGAGATGGTAAACTGACTGGAGGTCGAAGTGTTGTCTTTTGTGTGTTGTCAGGGAGAAAGAAATGGAGAGGTGGGGGAAGGAAGGGTGGTCTGGGGAGTTTGTTCTGGTTTTTTCTTGGTTTTTTTTCCCTCTCTCTTAGGTATATTAATGAAGTTTCTTTATACTTTATAAAGTTTGAGCCTGCTTTGCCTACTCCTAATCCTCATCTCACAGCAAACATCAGGTAAATTTGGGTAAGTGTGCTGGCATTTGGCCAGAACCTCGAATAGGCGAACTCGAACCACTACACCCTTTTAAGAAAAAGTCTGGACAGAATTGTATGAAATACGTAAGACAAACATTTTTAACTATTCATAACATTTTTCCTTTGTCTGATTAACAGAAAGAAATCTCACTTCTACTGAAGTATGCTAGAGAGATTGACATGAGACAACTATTCAAGAATGCATCGAAATGTGCTTCGCAGTCGAACTGCAATGTCCAGACTACTGAGAAAAGAAATTCTCCATTCCAGAATACAGGCCTGTACCAGAAAACTTGGGCATCCTGTGTATCAGCAAACAGCCCTGATGATCTCTGAGATCTGATAAGATATGATAGATGTAGGAGAAGGCCAGGCAAGCCACAAAAGGAAAAAAAAGTATAGTCTTGGACCAGAATTAAAATAGATCACTTGAACACAAACCACTCATGAGAGTGGCCTGATTCCTTGACTGCCTCAGTGGCAGATGAAGCAATGTGTTTGTTAGGTGCACTTGTTACAACAAAGTGTTATTTGAGAGGAGGGAAGCACATGAAAACAGGAACCATTCAGGATCAGATGGAATGTTCATCTAGCAAGTGGAAACACTTGGGGTTGTGTAAAAGAACAGGTTGAGCACAGAGGCAGTTTTGCAAGATATTCCTTCACCTTAGTATGGCCTGGGACTTGCTAAACCAAATGTTGGGTTTGTTTATTAGCCTCCAAGGAATGTTTCTTTCCATGCATTTTTCTTTATAGCCAAAGGATTCAAACCTTTCAGTACCTTTCAGCATGCAGTATGCCTGTGTGCAACTGAAGTGTACTATCTTCTCATTGCTCCATCTTCTCTTCTAAAAGCTTTCTCTAAAAGTACTTCAGTGTTTCCTCTGGTAACTGCTGTTGATTCATGTGAGCTTTCTCATGTGTTCTCAAACATTTTGTAAGTACCATGACTCATACCAACATCTTTTTTCACATGAGGCTTTGCAAATGTGGCATGGACCAGAAGATTAACCCAACACATTTTACAGGTGAAATATGCATTTCTTAGAAACCCAGAATAGCATAGAGGCAGAACAGCTGGAGTTTTGTTGGCTATGATGTTGTTTCTGTGAGAACAAAAGCACATTTGCTTATCTTGTGCCAAGTTCTGCTGGAATGATATCCAGGGCAGGGCTGTTTTCACTAGAGGTTATAGCTTTGCTGTCTTTTATCCACTTACAATGAAGAAAAGAGTTCACGCATAGTGCAAGGTACAAACAGCATTGTAGAGTCATTCCCTCCTTATCTGCATGACTGTTCCAAGCTGTCTCTTACATAAGGCATGAACACTGAAGAGTTAGTGCTGAGATGTCAACATAACAGACAGCTAAGAAATACCTTGTATGAAGGGAAAGATTTTGTACATCAGTGAGGAACAATGAGCTAATGAGTCATGGATGTCCTGCATGAAATATCTTAAGCCTATTATAAGGCTCATCCCATTCAAACCCAAATTATCTCACTAGGTCTGACTGGGAAAGGGGGAAATGCTTGCATATTCGTCTTATAAGAATTTTCCATCTATGTGAAGCATAAGTGGGTTTGCTGGGAAAAGAGAATTAAAAGAAATTATCTAATTTGGAGCTGTAGCATTCAAGGATGCAATTAATTTTCTCAGCACACTGATCATTTCTCCTGCAGCAGAAAGCACACACAGCATCCTCCTGCAAGGCTATGCAGACTCACTAGGACCTCTGCCCTGGCTCCCCTCAGCATTCACCAGCCAGCTGGAAAGGAACAGCTGGTCAGAAAACAGCAGCAGCAAGTGGAGGAGCTGCTGGTGGCATCTTCCAGACCTTAACCAGAGCATTCCCAACACCCAAGTCATGATCCAGCCAAGGGTGATGGGGATTTGCAGCCCAAATCATTCCCCAGGTCCTGCAGACATTGCTGCTGCACACTGAGCTGACTTGGGGAATTATAGAAATTATAAAATCTCTGCAGGGCGGGGGTAAAATGGTTCAACTTTTGAAGTTCCTCATCAAAAGCACCTGAAGCACTTTCAGTGTCTCAACAACTCCCTATTATTTTCTCAAGTGTTAAGTACTGCAGAAACATGAATCCTTTTATCAGTTTTTCCGTGTTTGCAGTTCTTATGAAGGCTTTAGTATCTCTTAGCAATTGAAGTGAATTCTATATTTCCACAGCATTTTTAAAATTTTGACTCTACTTATTTTTTTCAGATGAAGGTATCTTTATTTGTACATCTTCCCTGAAAATTCAAATTTTTGTAACACGGTGTAAGCATATAAATGTCAAATTAACAAGAAAAATCCCAAATAAATTGGAATTAATGCTCTGTAGTAAGTACCATGGTGCTTTGATACTTCCACCTGTCCCTCTTGATATCTTCAACAAACCTCATTTAAAATCTAAATAAAATATATAAAAAGTAGGGTGTTGCTATCAATGACAAGCACTTATTCATTGCAACATCAGTCACTCATGTTTCAGAGTTCCATTGCCCTCTCTCTGACTGGGTTGGCAAGTGAGTAGAGCTACAGCTCCCTGTCCTGGACATAAAAAAAAAGCATGGACAGTGAAGATCTCTGTCACCATGATGAATTAAGCCCTCTCACTGTCTGTATAATTTAGAAAGTACAGCTGACCCTTTGTTCTATCCTTAGTCATCAGGTATAATTGCTTAATGACTGAAATCGAACTAAATCATACATTTATCTGCATGTAATGTATATATGTATATAAACTCTTCTGCAGTCAAAAGTTCTCTTAAATCTTATGTATTGCTCTATGATAATTTCTTGCCTTTCTTAGAATATATAGTGAGCTATAATAAATAATCTTCACTTATCTCTCCAGTTGTAGGGAGTGATCTCCAAAGAGCAGCAACACTGTAGCAATATTTCCATCCTATATTAAAGTCACCCACCAGACATCTGAAAAAGGAGCCTGATTTTTTTTAGCCAATCTTGAAAATATTGAAGCTCAAAAAATTGCACAAACAAATAAGAATTAAGTATTCAAGGAAGGCAGAAAATCTGGATCTCAAATTCAGGCTGAATATAGCTGAAGAAATTCCTAAGAATATACAGTAGCCCACAGAAAAAATGCTACCAGGAACATCCCCCCTCCTCCCCACCTCATGCCCAAAACCCCATTGCTGTCAAGGACACTGGATTTTTATCTAATTCACCCTCCTTGCTTTCTTCCACAGCTAATGCAGCCAGGCAAGCATTTCTGAAGCCAAATATCTGATGACACTGTCATGAGTAAGAATAACATTTGAGCTATGTGAAGCTAAAGAACCAGGAAAGAATCTGCACCCTAAGGAAAGTTTGTTATTGCTGCTTGCACACAGCTGGAAAACCCCATCCCTTTGGTAGCTAAAACAATTTAATTAGCCCCAACTTGATCTGCTCTGTTATTACACTGGTCCTTGATGAAAACATTTCACAGCATTTTCCCCTCAGTATTTACTTTAGCACATCACTGCTAGGAAGGGTATTTTTAAAGCATTTGGGGTCAGCTGCCTTTTCCTCCTCTCCAGCCTGTGAGGAATGCTGAGTAAGTTGTTCTTACCTGCTAAACTAATATTATTGCCTCCAGGTCACAGCAGTTACTGTGTAAACTAACAGATCCCACTTAGGCAGCTCAGGCTCATATTTTGCACATGGCATTCGGATCTAATGAGGAATCAAAAATATCTGCCAAAATGTAATTTGAATCAAGAAATCTGCCTACCATCAGAAATTTATAATTGAGAAAACTGGTCTATGGAAGAACCATGAGAATTTTCAGCCCCAGGTCATGGATGCTGCTTGTATCACCATCCAGCTGCTCCCTGGCAATATCAGTTCAACAGTCCCTGCAAATATGTGGCCAGGCCAAAATCAGTGGAAAACAGCTAATGGACAGCCTCAGCATGCAGGTTAAAGAATTAACCTCTCCCTCAAAATATTCAGCCCACCAGGTCAAGTTAGAGTTCAAATTGACTGGGAAGGAGTTGAGAACTGGATAAATTTTTTTCTGTGGCTAATAGAGGGGATTTAATTTCCAAATATTGTTAATTTTGCTCCTTTTACTTAGTGTCTGTCTACTTTCATGTGCACCAACTCACAAATATTTGTGATTCCAATTTGTAACTGCGATGTAGCTCTGGACATAGTCAAGCCCAAAGACTGCTTTGAGCTTTCCCATCCTGCATTTTTTTTTTTTGAGAAAAAAACCATATTTGCTCAGAAGCGACTCCCTCAAATGCTATATTTTCTTTTGAGTGAAGGGAGAGTAACAAATGAAATCCATTCAAAAATTATTATTTTGGTAAAAGTTACATAAGCCTCTGAGGTTCATAAAACACATCTAGAAGTTGTGACACTTCCAGCTCAGCCATATGGAAGCAGAATGATTCTGTAGGTCCTTCCTGTAGTTTTATTAAAGCTTTTGTAAAGTCAGAAGCTGTGCAGAGACTGAATGTGAATTTGGAGACTTTACCAGGCTTTTTGCCTTGGGTATTTGAAAGATGCATATACCCCATTTCAGGGAACTAAACCCAGTGTTTGAGGTATTGCACTTTGGATTGTGCCTTTTCTAATCTTATTTAAATGATAACAAAAGCTATGTAACCACGAACAAAACAAAAGGCAGAGGAAAAGGCAGCACTGTCTCCCCTGCTGTCCCTGGGGGTGCAGGATTGTGCTGTGCTGAGTTGCATCACCTCTGATCACATCTTTTCGCCAGTAGTTACTGCAGACACCTCCCTGAAATCCTTTACCTTGGCAAATAGTCCTCTTTCTGGATTTCTGTCTCAAACTAGTCTTTGCTGCACAGAGTATCTCAAAAAGAGCAGTGTCTCTTTCCTGAGGTAGTTGCTGCTTTATTCCCTCCTTCCCAGTGGGAAAGGGCTTATATGGCCACAACCACAGTCCAAATTCTCCTCTACTTTGAGACACTTCACTACTTTGACTCTTTACCCAGATATCAGCCCACACCATGCAAGGCATGGCTCAAGCTGGTTTTGTGTTGGCTGTAGGGCACAGACAAATGGCAGTCAGAGTCTGATTCCCTAGGAAATCTCCTGGGAATTGGATGAACCAGCAAGATGAGTTTCCTCTAGCTTACTTCCTGAGACCATGTAGATGAGATGCTTCTGAAACAGTCTGAGATTAAATTTAGCATCTCATATGGAAAAATGGTCAGTTAGTCAAAATGCACTGCATCTAGAGGTACCCTTAACAAGGGTAACAAGGCAGTGAATGCCCTGATTTGTTCAGCTTAGTTGTCTGTAAAGTACCCTGTTATTTTGAGAGGGAAAGCAATGCATTGGCCCTAAATCATATGTGTTCTCTAGATTAGCAGAGAACATACATCACTTTCAGCAGTAAAAGTTCTACATTATAGAAAATGGTATCTTTATTTATAAAAGTAGAGATTAAAGATGAGCTGAGAAATTAATAAAGGTTATAGCTCCAGATGGCCTGAGTTTCAGTGTCAAGCACCCAATACATAGACACCCACAGTAATTTATTTATGGAGCAGCTGGTATTACCTAAACTTGAGCCTTTGATACCAGCTTAAATACACACTTAAGCTTTTTATAGCATTCAACTACTGATATACTCGCATCTTTCCAATACAAGAACAGACAAATTTCTTCCTCCTTTGTATTTACTCACAAGCTCAGGAAAATAGGCACAGTGTGACGTTTTCAATAGACTTTTTTCAAAGATAAGATAAGGGAACACGATGTAGATCGTCACTCTTTCTCCCTGTAGCCTGGAAAAGGAGGCAGTCAAGGAACCAATAATTCAAATATTCACATCTCTCAGACAGAGCCTGGAAACCACAATCAAGGCTGGAAACAGTCCTGAGCCATCAATCTTTGAATGCATCCAGTATCCCAGGACCCTATTTTCCAGGTTGTTTACATTCTTCATCTATCTAGGATCTGTCTTTTTATTAAACTGCTAGTTAAAACTTCTTTACTGATGAATGTTAGCAGATATTGCTAGACACAACAGCACAAGAACATGTGTAGATTTGTGACAAATTGTTTTATGTAGAGAGTATATATGTTACAAAACTGAGATGAATTTTTGTCTTTTCTACATAGCAGGAGAAAAGAAGGAAGAGTTATTAAGAGCATTTATTTCAAAAGGGCTGCAATGGAAAATGAAACTGCTCAGTGCCATGTTTCAGAAACCTTGATGGGCCTTATTCTTCTAAAATTCCACATTGAAACATAATTGTTCACAACCATTATTACTTTACTGCATTTTGTAAGACAGCTATTTCTGCCACAGGGCTCAGCCTAGCAGTCATTCACTGCTTGGTACCTGCAACCTGTTGTCTTGGGGATTGAAATTATGATGATGATGATGCTTTGTTGGTAGGGCATATAGTCAATACTGAAGCCCAGAAAAGCACTAGCTATAACCCATGTTTTGGCAGCTTGTCAATAATCCTGGTGTTATGATAAAAAGGGCTGTAGTAGGACTTATAACCTGTGTCAGGTGAACAGAGAGATTTGCCTTATTGAGAGTAGGGTGAAAAAAAACCAAACCAGTTACTTTTATTGCCAGGAAATGACCCGAAGACAATGGATTGCTCGGCAAAAACACACTAAAAAGGGCAAAGTGGCCAGATCTTCTGAACTGTACAGTCAACTGGTTATTAATAGGAGAATAAGTCATTAGATAATTGTATTTTCCCACTTGATCACTTTCAAAGAAAAGTGAAAATAAAATCTTCAGAGATTTTTTAGATTTTTCATTTTAACTGTTCTGTCTTGTCTTTCAACACTATCACGTCCCTCATGTCTTTAAGGAATACACACAGCAAAACTTTATTAAAAAATGATCCATGTTTTGTACTTTTATATTAAAAGTTAAGCCAATTTCAGTAAGCACTGAAGAAATATCAGCCCAAATGGACAGGATATCATGAGTTAGAAATGTTTCTCAGAAACAAGAGGATTCATGGAAGCAGGGTAGGGGAATAATTGAAATGCTTTAATATCTATATTATTTTATATTATATTTGAAACTCATAAACCCTTGTGTCCCTCTGGGTGGAAAACGCTTCTTTAATTTTCACAAAGGATGAACTTGGTGCTAGTTTGGAGCCAGTATTGTTCCATGGTGGGCACCAGGGACATAATTGAGTTTAGCCTACTCGAAGCACCAGCATGTCTAACTGAGCCCCTCAAAAGTGCTTGTTTGTTTTCATTGCCTTCACAGAGCACAGCCTTTCAAGTAACACTCCTGTGGTCTTTTAAATCACAGTTTAATTAAGATGCCTAAGTAGCTTGAGTAGACAGTACCAACGTTACCTTATACCTCATCATAATTCCTTGGAATATTACAGCAATTTAATTACAGTTCCCTTGTTAAACCTGGCTAAAAATAATTTTGCTTTCATTAATAAGAGAATGCACATGAAGTTTTTTTGTGTTTGGTTAAGGTTTGGGGGTTTTAAGTGGTGAATATGTGTGATATTTAAGGTCTCACTCTGTTTCAGCAAAGTGCTTCAAAGTCATAGTAATTAGGCAAGCAGAAATTACACAAAAGGAAATTAAATAAGGCATAAACAGAACAGATATCACATGGCAGCATTATTAAGGAGCTGTTTCTCACATAGGGAGAAGGTTGAGTAAGAGGAAAATGCAAACCCAGGCTGGATCAAGCAAGGTGATTTCAGTGATGATAACATCCATAACAGTAGGAAAACCTTATTTGATATACTGCATGACACTTTGATCAGATCGACCTAAGGGAAAAAAATGCCACCAATAATGGGAAAGGTGCAGTGAAATGCTGGTAGGGAACTCAGAATACGTCTTGCAAGAAGAAAGGCAATTCCTTGTTACTCTTAAGAAAAAGTCTTAGGACAGCAGGATTTTGCTCTGTAAATATTCTAAAACAAACAGAAAAAGTGAAGAAGTGGGATGCAAGCTCTAAAACAAAGCCAACCCTCCTGGAAGATCAGTGCAGTTGAGGTCTGGTACTCCACATTGTGTCCTCTTGCCGACAAAAAGCAAACAGCCCAAATATTTCTGACAGCAGTGGTGCCTAACCATTCTGCATTCATGAACTTTGCATGTTATAAACTGACCTCTGAAAGCCACAGAAATATATTCAGACATAGGACTACAATTCATGAGCCCAGGAGAGACAGTACATATGAATCTTTAAAAGGAAAACATCACCAAGAAAAGTAAAGTAATTTAAGTATGATAGTGAATGTTCTGGGATAGGAGTGCTTTAAAAACAATGTTCCATGAAAGAAATCATTTATATGAAAGCACAATCTTTGATCTTGCTTATGTTGGAGCTTTCTGGAAAATGGAAATATAGGAAACCTTGCAATTGAACAAATATTTGAGATGGATGGCACATTTCAGATGAAGAGGGAATCAATAATTTAATCACTCCATCATCCTTGGCTGAATTTCTTCTCTACCTGTAATAACTCTAATGCTGATCCACCACACACAAGCAGCAGCAGAACAGATATTGTGAGAAGAAGGACAATGCAACCCCATCCTGGGAATTAGGCCTGTCTGAATTCTCATTCCTTAACCTGGCAGTTCAACACAGGAATAAAGCCAGATCAGCCTTATACCTAAGTCTTCAAGGAAGGGATTTCCAACATTTGCTGGAGCAAATGCAATTTCATCATCTGTATCCAAGGCTGAATTGATCAATGTCAATACAGCAGCTGGGAGAAGACTTTTAGATGGGTATCTTTAGGTCTAGTGAAAATGTAAAACCAGAAACTATAATAAATTCCTGTCCTATGAATTGTTTTTGCACATGAAAAATTACTTAGGTATACATAGGTATATACACAGGAATGTTCATCCTCCATAATATAATTGAAAAAAATTAAATTTGATTAAACCAATTTGAATTTTATAGTTCATCTGAAGGCAGTAAACTGAGATATTCTTATTTTACTCCATTCTTATTGGTCTCTCACTCCTTATAGGAAGTAAAAGAGCATTTGCAGGGGATGCATTGCAACTGATGATACTGGGAATAAACAGCAAGAGGAAGCTTAGGCACTGAAGGACAAAATGGCTCATGCAGCTGAATTGGAAAGAGGGATAGAGAAAGAACCCAGTTTTCTTAATTCCTATTCTAGCATCTTTTTTGATGGAAAATCTTAAAACCTTTCCCTCCTCTACTGGAGTGGTCATCCCTGAATGCAGTGAGTGGATTAGAGAGAAATGTTTAAGCTCTCTGTTATTTAAGTCTAAATTAAAATGGAGTTTTTTGGGATTTTTTTCATTATTATAACGTTCTGGAGAAAGATGGATCTTCAACAAAAGACTTCCATAATTTAAGTCTCTTAAATTCTCCAAAACTCATTCCTGTGACAGCTATAGTTGCTCTCATGCTTGACTATTAAATGTCAGAAATCAGACTTTACAAGATATATCTTTTTTTCCTCTGAGGGAGCAGTCTAACTTCATTGTGTGATATATAGTTATTGAAACTGGTAAAGTAGTATGAATATGTGATAGCAGTAACAAAGAATGATTTCTAGTAATTTTATCTTTTCTTCTGTACTAAGTATTAGAACCACCAAACAATGGAGATTCATCAGCCATCTCAAACATCCCTTAATTTACATGAAAATCTGTCTGTTTACACAAATATATTGGGAGAGCAGTGATTAACTCTAGTAAGCTAGGCAGATAATTTAATTAGCTGGTAAGAATTCTGTCCTAAAATGTCTCATTAATTTGTTGTGAGCAGCTATCTCCAAAGTGCATCTATTAACCCTATGCAAGGATATATTCAAATGTGACACACACAAACCCAAGACAGTTACAGATGGAAAACTGCTTTCAATAACTCAGTTGGAGCTGCAAAATGCTTTTGTTCAGTCCTTGACAGTCCAGTGTGTTTGGTATCTTTCAGATGTCAGCAACTCAGCAGAGAGCAAGAGAGGAGCAGCTCCTGAGGGGTCATCACTGGACAGGGGTGTAGGTAGGAGCCTTGGATGTGCCGCAGGAGACACACAAAGAGCTCCTCCTGCCTCTGAAATCATTCCTGAAAAGAAACTCATCACAGCAGTGCCAAAAAGATCCTACTGCAGAGGGCGGGTGTGTTGACAGGTAGAGAGAAAAGGACAGTGTTTTCCTCATAGTCTGAGATTCCCAAAAGAGGCCAACGAAGAATCAGCAGACCCTTTCTTGGATCTGATCTATTCCCTGCACCAAAAGGAAACTACTTCCCTGTGCCTAAGCTTCATAACTCAGACAGGTATGAGATGATGGGGTCATCCAGCTGACAGCTCACTCTCACTGTTTTTTCCCTTCCTTCTAAGCTACTGTAGCAGCAAGAAACTACTTCACTGTCTCATCCCCTGAAGGAAGAATACTTTGAATACCAGGAAAAAGTGAGTAAAAAAGCTTTATGGGCCGCTTTAAGTGAGCTAAGCTTCTCCTGAAAGGAAAATAAACATATTTTGTCCTGACAAAAACAGCTTTAATGGATCAAAGGATGTACAGATTTAGGCTATGTCAAAAGGATTAGGCAGGTAGCTGCTGCAGTGTAAAGCCATGCTCCCTGCAGCCTATGCACCAGCTTTCCTCTCTGTGGGAAGAGGCAGGATGGAGTGGGGTGATGTCTGCCTCGGGCTCACCTGGATGCAGCCGTGTGCTAGAAGGCACCTGTAGGTACGTGGTTAAGCTGTCATTTCCAGAGGAAGTTCAGATAGCCTCACAGGGGGCTAATGAGGCACTGCAGCCCTTTAGGAGCAGCTCCCTGCATCCCAAGGCTGTCCCTGCTGCACCCCTTGGCAGTGACAGGGTGGCCATGTCCTCCCCTGCACAGCAGGAACCTGCTTCTCACAAGCTCTGCCATGAGCCACAGACCGGCTCGGGAGGCAGCTGAGCTCCATCTAATCCTGTGAGGCTTCCACCACTGCTATCGTCACACACAGCCAGGGAGACTCCCCAGGCTCACAGCAGTAGGAATATTGAACATAAAATTTAAATATTACTGTCTCCTGTACAACCACAATTAAAATATGGTATTCATAGCAATAGTTGGGAGACCCAATTCAGACCAGCCTTGCTATTGAGTGGAAACAGTACAGGTGACTGATCTCACAGCAAGGATGAGTGTCCTGGGTTAGGCCAGAGGGGTCAAAATCTAGGAAGTGATCTGGGCTGCAGGAATGCAGGAAGAAATACAACTTCCTTCCTGCGAGAGAGAGAGCCAATAATCAGGTAGTTTTAAGAATTGATAGGTAGATAAACCAATTAAAAAGTTGGTCCGCCTTCAAGGAAAAAACCATATATAAGCAGAGACTTTCTGACGCTCTTCCTCTTTGGACCTGCTGCTGCTGTGTAGAGAGGAGCAGCTCCTGCTTCTCTCACTGGTGAGGCCCAAGCGCTTTCCTCCCCCCCCCCCCCGCCTTTCCAAAGGAGGGATGGGGGGGGGGAAGGGAGGTTTTTACGGCAGCCGTGCCGCTGCAGCCGGGCAGGCATGGGGGAGGAACGGCTGGAATCTTCAGCAGATCCAGCTCAGCCGGTGTGTCAGCTACACAAGAGGGAGAGCCAGGCCCCTGCTCCGGGCCAGGCAAGGACCAGGCCGGACTCCATCCAGCTCGGGCCAGGCCCTGCCCTGTCACCCCAGGCCTAGATGGCCCCAGCAGGCCGAGCCAGCTTGGCCGAGCCAAGCAGAGACTCTGAGAGCTTCTGGCATCCAGCTCGGGCCTGTTCAAGCAGCCCGGCAAAGAGCACGTGATCCTCACACTGCCGGAGAGAGAGAGACAGAGATTAACTCTCTCCATGCCTGGACTAAACTCACAGACACCCATCCTTCCTCGCAGAGAGAGGAACGAGTGAGGACATCTACATAGTGCAGCGCAGAGACTTTACAGTCAGTGAGGAAAGCAGAACTGATACCTAGAAGGAGGTGCATGAGAAGTTGCTTCAAAAATGAAGCTGAAAACTCTTTTGGAGAACTATGGTTGGGGACTGAGCTAATAAATCTCTGTAATATATGAAGATATAGTCCAAAGGAGGATGTGAGGTTCTTATTGCAGCCAATGAACTGAAATACCTAAGTACAGACAAGTAAGTGTTAAAAAAGTACAGCCTGATGAGAAACTAGAACCAAGAGAGAAGAGAGGCTGTGACTCAGAGCCCTGGTCCTGGGGAGAATGCTAGAGAACCTGAGTTGTCAGGAAAACCTGTGCTGCTAAGCACAGAAGAAGGGATTTTCTTTGTTGCTGCAATTGAACTGAGCATCCTTAAAACAGGTACCCTGTGGACTGTTCATAACCCACCATAGTGGCTGTGGGAAGGCTACTGGTGTGAGAGGGATCCACCATTAAGCTGGACTTTACTCCGGGCGGCGGTTAATGGTGAAGCAGAAGACCCATAAAAACTGTATTTTTTCTTACAGAAGATCCATGGTGTAAGCAAAAGAAACTTCTCTCCCTAAATGAACTAGAACAAGAGCTGTTTCTGAGGTGGTAAACTGACTGGAGGTCAAAGTGCTGTCTTTTGTATGTTGTCAGGGAGAATGAAATGGAGAGGTGGGGAAGGAGGGGTGGTCTGGGGAGTTTATTCTGGTTTTTTTTTTTCTTGAGTTTTTTTTCTTTTTTCCCTTTGTCTTAGATATATTAATAAAACTTCTTTGTACTTTATAAAGTTTGAGCCTGCTT
>JAVTVJ010000321.1:0-33767 GCA_034509425.1 Eopsaltria australis | reverse complement strand
AATGTTCTCACAACCCTTCACCCAGCTCTTTGGGCCTATCCCGCCAATCTTTGAGGGGTTCAAATCTTCTTTAGATGCTAATGATACCATACAGTGGCTGGTGTTGCTGATAGGCCTGCTCTATTTAGCATTCAGGGATAAGGGGGCTCTGACTTGGATAGCCACTCTGACATCTACCCCAGACAGTAGGGATGGGGCCCCAGAACTTGACACGGCCCCAAAGACTAAGGATGCTGCCACAGAAACTGACCTGGCCCCGGAAACTAGGGATGCTGCCATAGAACCTGACATAGCCCCAGAGACTAGGGATGTAGCCACAGAACCTGACATGGCCCCAGAAACTAGGGATGCTGCCACAGAACCTGACATGGCCCCAGAGACTAGGGATGTAGCCACAGAACCTGACATGGCCCCAGAAACTAGGGACACCATCCCAGAACCTGACATTGCCCCAGACACTAGGGATGTTGCTACAGAGTCTGACCCGGTCCCACAACCCACCTCAGAAACAACCCACTCGGATTGGGTGGGAGTCCTGGTGAAAGAGATACGCGAGATGGGCCAAGTGCTGAAGGAATACACTTGCCCAGCTGGTGGGAAACCCTTCCCCTACCCCAAAGAGGGAGAGTCTAATGAGGCAGCAGAGGAACCCAGGGACACTATCACCGCTCAGGCTTCAGTCAGATCAGAGAGGCAGCCACAGCCAGTAGCAGTTGCCCCTGTGGAAAAGAAGAAGACTAAATTCAAACCAGAGCAGCCAGTGAGTAATGATGGGGAAGCAGGGCCCTCTCAACCAGTAGGGAGGCCAAGGATTGAAATCACTACTAAGTCCCTGGGGTATGACAGTCTCCGTAATCTACGAAAAGACATTGTGCGACAGGGTCGTGAGCCTTTTACAACCTGGTTACTTCGAGTCTGGGACCTTATGGGTATGGGCGTGCAGCTGGATAGTATTGAGGCAAGGCAGCTGGGACCCTTGTCCCAGGACTCAGGGGTTGATCAGGTATTTGGAAGAGATGATGGGCCCCTGTCTCTCTGGGAACGGCTTTTAATAAGTGTAAGAGAGAGGTTTGTCAACAGGGAGAGACTGCAGGAGTATCATCATAGAAGACCATGGAAGACCCTTGAGGAGGGAATCCAACAGCTGAGGGAGGTGGCAATATTGGAGGTACTCTTTGGGAGGGATGGACAACATGATAACGACCCCGACAAGGTCAAGTGTACAGGGCAAATGTTGTGGAATCTGGCAAAGCTAGGGCCCTCCCAATACACCATCTTCATTGCAACAATTAATGCTGATGACAACCGAGAGACAGTGGGCTCCATAGCCACCAAACTCAGGAATTATGATAGTATGATCAGTGGCCCAATACAGGCTCAGGTCTCTGCTGTGGTCAAAGACCTCAGAGAGGAGATGATGAGAGAGGTGAGGGAGGAGATGAGGTTGATGAGTGCAGCACCAGTGCGAGTCACAAGCCCCAAAGTCAGAGCCCAGCGCCCCCCAGCCAGGGAGAGAGGGTACACCCCACGATCTGAGCTGTGGTTCTTCCTGTGTGATCACGGAGAAGACATGAGGAAGTGGGATAGGAAACCCACTGCTGCCCTGGCAGCACGGGTACAGCAACTCAAGGAGGGAAATACTAACCGAGGCGGGGGGTCTACTAAAGTGAAGGTAGCCTCAGCCTCCCGTGACCGAGATGCCAGATATTACAGAAGAGAGGACAATCTCTTAGATCCCCTCGAGGGGACCTCTACCATGTACGCCCAAGAAAGAAATGACAACCAGAGCTAGAGGGGCCCTGCCTCTAGCCAGGAAGAGGCACGGGAAAACCGGGTCTTTTGGACAGTGTGGATCCGATGGCCTGGCACATCAGACCACAAAAATATGAAGCGTTAGTTGATACTGGTGCGCAGTGTACCTTAATTCCATCGAGACATGTGGGGGCAGAACCTGTTTCTATTGCCGGGGTGACAGGGGGATCACAGCAATTAACTTTGTTGGAAGCCGAGGTGAGCCTGACCGGGAAGGAGTGGCAGAAACACCCCATTGTGACTGGTCCAGAGGCCCCATGTATTCTGGGCATAGACTTCCTCCGGAATGGCTATTACAAAGACCCAAAGGGACTCAGGTGGGCTTTCGGAATAGCGGCTGTGGAGGCAGAGGGCATCAGGCAACTGAACACCTTGCCTGGACTATCGGAAAATCCAAATGTGGTGGGACTCCTGAGAGTAAAAGAGCAACAAGTGCCAATTGCCACCTCGACAGTGCACCGCCGGCAGTACCGGACGAATCGAGACGCCGTGATCCCCATCCACAAGATGATCCGCGACCTAGAAAGCCAAGGAGTGGTCAGTAAAGCCCACTCACCCTTCAACAGCCCCAGCTGGCCTGTGCACAAGTCTGACGGGGAATGGAGATTGACTGTAGACTATCGTGGCTTGAATGAAGTGACTCCACCATTGAGTGCTGCTGTGCCAGACATGCTGGAGCTCCAGTACGAGCTGGAGTCCAAGGCAGCAAAATGGTATGCCACCATTGACATCGCCAATGCGTTCTTCTCCATCCCTCTGGCAGCGGAGTGCAGGCCTCAGTTCGCCTTCACCTGGAGGGGTGTGCATTATACCTGGAATCGGTTACCCCAGGGGTGGAGGCACAGCCCCACGATCTGCCATGGACTGATCCAGGCTGCACTGGAAAAGGGTGAGGCTCCAGAGCATCTCCAATACATCGATGACATCATTGTGTGGGGGAACACGGCAGCAGAAGTATTTGTGAAAGGAGAGAGGATCATCATGATCCTCCTGGAAGCCGGTTTTGCCATCAAGAAAAGCAAAGTCAAGGGACCTGCTCGAGAGATCCAGTTCTTGGGGGTAAAATGGCAAGATGGACGGCGCCAGATTCCCACGGAGGTCATCAATAAGATCACTGCGATGTCTCCTCCAACTAACAAAAAGGAAACTCAAGCTTTCCTAGGGGCCCTAGGTTTTTGGAGGATGCACATTCCAGAGTACAGCCAGATTGTGAGCCCTCTCTACCTGGTCACCCGCAAAAAGAACGATTTTCACTGGGGCCCTGAACAGCAACCAGCATTTGCCCAGATCAAGCAGGAGATCGCTCATGCAGTAGCGCTTGGCCCAGTAAGGACGGGACCAGAGGTGAGGAATGTGCTTTACTCTGCAGCCGGGAACAAGGGCTTGTCCTGGAGCCTTTGGCAGAAGGTGCCTGGAGAGACTCGAGGCCGACCGCTGGGATTCTGGAGCCGGAGTTACAGAGAGTCCGAAGGCAACTACACCCCCACAGAGAAGGAAATCTTGGCCGCCTATGAAGGAGTTCAAGCCACCTCAGAGGTAATTGGCACTGAAGCACAACTCCTCCTGGCACCTCGACTACCAGTGCTGGGGTGGATGTTTAAAGGAAAGGCTCCCTCTACCCACCACGCCACCGATGCCACATGGAGTAAGTGGATCGCACTTATCACACAGCGCGCCCGCACTGGAAATCCGAACCGCCCTGGGATCCTAGAAATAATTACGAACTAGCCAGAAGGTGAGAGTTTTGGTCTCACTGATGAAGAGGAGCAAGAACAAGTGACCCGGGCTGAGGAGGCTCCACCATATAATCAACTGCTAGATGAAGAAAAGTGCTACGCCCTTTTCACTGATGGTTCCTGTCGCATCATAGGGATGAACCGGAAGTGGAAAGCAGCTGTGTGGAGCCCCACACGACAAGTTGCGGAAGCCACTGAAGGAGAAGGTGGGTCGAGCCAATTTGCTGAACTCAAAGCTGTTCAGCTGGCCCTGGACATTGCTGAGAGAGAGAAGTGGCCAAAGCTCTATCTCTACACCGATTCGTGGATGGTAGCCAATGCTCTATGGGGTTGGCTGGAAAGGTGAAAAAAGGCCAACTGGCAGCGTAGAGGAAAGCCAATCTGGGCAGCTGATGAATGGAAAGACATTGCCACTCAGGTAGAGAAGCTACCCGTAAAGGTCCGCCATGTAGACGCCCATGTCCCTAAGAGCCGAGCTAACGAAGAACACCAGAACAACAAGCAGGTAGATCACGCCGCAAAGATAGAGGTGGCACAGATAGATTTAGACTGGCAACACAAAAGGGAGCTGTTCCTAGCCCGATGGGCCCATGATGCCTCAGGCCACCAGGGCAGAGATGCCACCTATAAGTGGGCACGAGACCGAGGGGTGGACCTAACCATGGACAGTATCTCCCAGGTGATCCATGATTGTGAGACGTGCGCTGCGATCAAACAGGCCAAGCGGGTAAAGCCTCTATGGTATGGTGGACGGTTGTCCAAATACAAGTATGGAGAGGCTTGGCAGATTGATTACATCACACTGCCCCAGACCCGCCAAGGCAAGCGCTATGTTCTCACAATGGTGGAAGCCACCACAGGATGGCTGGAAACCTACCCTGTGCCTCATGCCACTGCCCGGAACACCATCCTGGGCCTCGAAAAACAGGTTCTTTGGAGACATGGTACCCCAGAGAGAATTGAATCCGACAATGGGACTCACTTCAAAAATAGCCTTATAAACACCTGGGATAGGGAACATGGCATCGAGTGGGTGTACCATATCCCTTATCATGCACCAGCAGCTGGGAAAGTTGAACGGTACAATGGCCTGCTCAAAACCACCTTGAAAGCACTAGGTGGAGGGACGTTCAAGAACTGGGAGACTAATTTGGCAAAGGCCACATGGTTAGTGAACACCCGAGGTTCCTCCAACCGGGCCGGGCCTGCCCACTCTGACCCCCTGCGAACAACAGATGGAGATAAAGTTCCAGTAGTACACATGAGAGGTATGCTGGGAAAGACTGTTTGGGTAAACTCTGCCTCAAGTAAAAACAATCCCATCCGGGGGGTTGTCTTTGCTCAGGGACCGGGCTGCACCTGGTGGGTGATGCAAAGGGATGGAGAGACCCGATGCATACCTCAAGGAGATCTTGGTTTAGGGTGAACTACTTATGACACTGCGCTTGTATCTGTATCTGCATGTATGTATATACCTCGAAAGTTTAAATTTGATGTAAGGTGTTTGCATGGGAAAAAATTCGGGGTGGAGAATGTTGAAGGTTGGATCTGGTTCTTTTCCTCAGGAATTTTTCTCCCATGGGTTGCTAGGACACAAATGACTAGGTACTTAAGAGAAACAAAGCACAAGGGTAGAGCCTTTCTCCGTGGCAGGGTGGGGCAAAATTGCCCCTCACGGAAGCAGAGCCTGGTAACGCGAGATTTGGAGAGACTGAAAAGCAAGGGCAGAGGGAGGTCACGCCCCCTTGCTCGGGACCCTCGGAGCTGGACGGTCAGAGCTGCTGTCTGCTGAACCCACGGCCCCTGAGAAGCCAGCGCAGAGCTGCCGGTCTGTCTGCTGTGAGTCTCTGCCCTCTGCCCCATCCGGAGCCGACCTGCCTGCCACCAGCCCGCTCCGAGTTTTCTCCGCTACATTGTAGCGGGGTTTTTCCCTGCACGTGGAGACCCCTTACCGTCCCAGCTCCCTGTGTCCGGGGATCCTGCTGTGGCACTGACACCAGCTGCCCCTCCCGAGGGTCTGTGGAGCAAGGGCTCTCCTCTATCCCTCCGTGCCTCGGGCAGTCGCCATTCGCCGTGTGCTACCTGAGCTCACGCCGGAGCGCCCCTGCAGCCACCGGGGAATCACCGCACCCAGAGCGCCCCTGCAGCCACCGGGGAATCACCACACCCAGAGCGCCCCTGAAGGCTGTGACTGGAACTGCACCAAAGGGAAAAGGTGCCTGAAGCCGAGCAGGCTGCCACTGGGTTTCTGGTTCTGTTTGTTGGTTAACGTTATAGTTGTTGTTATTTGTTGTCCTTGTTTTAGATAGTAGTAAAGAACTGTTATTCCTATTTCCATATCTTTGCCTGAGAGCCTCTTGATTTCAAATTTATAATAATTCGGAGGGAGAGGGGTTACAGTTTCCCATCCCAAGGGAGGCTCCTGCCTTCCTTAACAGACACCTGTCCTTCAAACCAGGACATGTGCACGTACTATTACCACACCTGCTACACCGTCGAGAGCCAGAGCACTTGGTGGTCCCCTCCGCCTACCAACAGGAGTGTTTTTTATCTGCGGGGACCGCATGTGGGCTGGGATACCGTCCCGTCCGGTAGGAGGGCCTTGCACGTTGGGCGAAGTAACCGTCCTAGCCCCTGGCAAAACGCAAATTCTCAATTGGACAAAAACCAATTCGGCACGTAAAAAACGAGAAATTGACCATTGGGATGAAAATTGCAATTCAGAAGTTAATCATTGGAGCTTTTCAAAGAGGGTGGTTGCTTCTGTCTTTGTGCCCTGGGCAGCAGCAGCTAAGGCCCTGGGGGAATTAGGTCATCTTGAATGTTGGCTTGGCAAACACGCCAACATGACGTCCCGTGCTTTGGCCCAATTACTTCAGGACGGAGACACCACCAGACGAGCCACCTTGCAGAACAGGGCGGCTATAGACTTCTTACTCCTTGCCCATGGGCACGGGTGCGAGGAATTTGAAGGTCTATGCTGTTTCAATCTTTCATCCCACTCGCGCAGCATCCACGCCACTATACAGGGGATCCAGCAGCAGCTCCAAGATCTACATGTTGAAAGCAATGATTGGCTGCGGACCATGTTCGCACAAACCGGACTTTCATCATGGGCTACAGAACTGTTGTCCACCCTTGTTTGGATTTTAGTTATCATTTTAATTGTGCTCTGTTTGTTTTCATGTTTAAAAAATGTCCTTGTTTCTATGATTTCTCGTTCTTTCTTAGAAAACAAGAAACGGGGAGATGTTGCAGTTGTCATGGCAACGTCGGCCCCGGGCTCCCGGAAGGAAGGGTGGTGGGTGAAACCATCTCGTGGAAAGAATCCCCCGGGAGCCATCCTGACCTTGGTTTAGTCCATTTAGTTTAGGTTACGCCTCTGTTTGATAATTTGTTAGTTGTGTTGTCTGTCAAGTTCTGTATCCTCCCCTGTTTCTGGAAAGCTCCGTGCAGGTGCTTCTCGGATTGGTCCCTGAACCTTTTTCCCTCCCTCCCTTACTCCCGGTTGGTTTGTGATTCCTCTCCCCGCCCCAACTCCTCCCCCTTGCTCTGCCGTGATTGGTTGCCTGAGTTGTTTATCCGTCCCTGCACAGCCCTGTCTGGCGCCATTGTGCTTGGGACGAGGATCAATAAACGTTCCTGTTGCCCAGCATAGTCGCCGCTCCTTATTGCCTTGATTTCGCAGCTACTGGTAGCAAGAACCCACGCTTGCGAACACCGAGACCTCAGCACTTGGGATTAGCGTTGCTGTGGGCAGGGAAACCTTAGCCCTGGTGGCGCCCGGGTGGCTGAGGCAACCATCCAGCAGGTGACCACGAGGCCGCGAAGCCACGAGGTACACTTATTATTTTTAATAGGTCTGGAAAATCCTGTCCCAATTCCCAAGGTCGGAATCTTCCTCCTCATCCCATTCCCTGCTCCGCCAGGGTTTGCTAGGAATTTAATGGGCCTAAAATTCTGGGAAAAAAGGGAATCCCGGAGGTGGGATTGAACCATGCTCGGTTTGGGATTTCTTTTTCCCTGGGAATGGTGTTGGGTGTTTTTTTTTGGATGGGGTTATCTTGGTTTTCTTCCTTTTTGTCCTGGAAATTCCAAGCTTGGTTTGGGATTATTCCTTTTATTTTGGAGGGGTTTTTTGGGGGAGGGGCAAAGTTTTTCCTGGTGTTTTTCCCTTCTTCTTCTTTTGTCATGGAAAATTTATGGATGGGGCTTTATTAATTAATTAAATCATTATATCAGTTTTTAAAAAAGTAATAAAATACAACACGATAAAATACAATGAAACAAAAATAAAAATAAAACAAAAATTCCTTGATTTAGCTCAAAAAAAGGGGGGAGGAAAGGGGGAGAAGGGGGGGAAAAGAGGGGCGGAAAATGGCTGAAGAAAGGGGGGAAAATGGGGGGAAAAGAGGAAAAAAAGGGGGGAAAGAGGGAAAAAGGGGGGGGGGGTGGGTAGAGGGAAAAAAGGGGGGAAAAAAGGCGGCTAAAAGGGGGAAAAGGTTCCACACCTGGAAGAAATTCCTCCCTGGGAGGACGGTGAGGCCCAGGCAGTTTTCCCAGGAAAATTTTTGGAATATGTTTGGAATATTTTTGAGGAAAAATCCCAGAACTCAGCATTCCATGAATCCAATGGATTTCCAGGATGGTCCTGGGCGTGGAGAGAGAAAAAATCTCCAGGAGAAAGCAGACCTGATTTTCCTTGGACTGGGAGAGCCTGTGGAATTCCAGGAGGTGATAAAACCATGACGTTTATCCAAGGAAACCCAGTCCTGGATTCTCTCGCTGGTTTTGGGTCCTGGCTGGGTTTGATCCCACCTGGAATCACCACAAATCCCAAAATGTTGCCTCATTCCTTTGTCCTGAAGGGTGGGAATCTCATAAATCCATTTATTTCCCAGCTCCTTGCTCAACCTGACTCCCTCCCTCTCCCTAATCCAGGAACAAAACCGGTGTAGGAATGAACAAACCTTGGGAATTTTGGGATTTTAAAGCTCTAAATCCCACAATTTTTCCATATATGTGGATTCCCACCTGGTCTCTGTGTTGTGGATTCCAAATTTTTAACTCCAAATCATCCCCAATTTGGGATTCTCCACCTCCCATTCCTGAGGTTTTCTGAACTGTGGGAAAACTGGGCTGGAAAAGGATTGGAAACCTTTTCCTGCTGCCCTTTGGATCAAGGTGTGCCACAAAAAGAACCTTTGGAATATCTGGGTCCAGGCTGTTGGGATTGGCTGGAATGTTACACCTGAGGGAAAAAAAGTGTCTTTTGTGGTCAAAGTCCCTTTTCAAAACTTGTAGGACTGAGTGTGGGAGTTCCCAAAAGATGTTCCCCACAGATGTGGAAAAGATCTGTGTCCAGGGAATACAAAAATTTCTCAATTCCCTAATCCACGTGGAATTTCACATGGATATTCCAGATCAGGCTGTTCAGGTAAGTCTGGCTGGAAGAGGATTGCCCATGGTGAGAGGTTTTTGGTAGAATACTGAGCTGGTGGTTTGTTATTTCCACCCCCACAGGGAATGAATCCAGGTTGGAATTTTGATGGAAATTCCTGTTATTTGTGGGTGGTTTCAAGAGAAGTTGTTAATGATCATTTTACGTTAATTTCTTTGCTGCCTTAATTAAACAATCTGCTCATGCCTAAATCTGACCTTTAATTGGGGTTGTCATTCCCATAGAATTTATTTTGCCTTTCCCTGTTTGAATTGGTTTTTAGTTTAGTTTGGAAGTGTTTTTATCTTTATTTGAATGAAGCATAAAACGGAAATTAATAAAAAACAAGACGGATTTGGGAATTGTTTATAAAATGAAATGGGACTTTCCCCACTTTTCATTCACCACAATCCCAAATCCAAATGAAAATGTTAAATTTTAAAAAAATTAATTAAAATAACTCAACTATTTATAATTGCATATTATTTTAAAAGTTTTAATTTTAATTTTATTTCATTTATTCTTATTGTTTCTATTTTTAATGAACAATCAAAATGATTAAATTTTTGAATCTAATATTATATTATTATATAAAAATTATTTAATTTAATGTTGTTAAAAAACCCTTTAGAATAAAATTCAGAAGTAGAGGATTGAGAGGCAGAGGGATAAAATTAACATAACTAAAATGAGGATTCAGGACACAGGGAGTACGAGTTTTATACAGAATATTAATTTATCTCCTGGTATTGTGGGATTTTTGACACATTTCTCATTATAAAATGGGAGAATTTATAATTATATTTAAAAGGTTTTTTTTAAAAAATAATGTAGTTTCTAGATCTGTTTGACTCCAGCCAGGTCGAGGATAGAAATGGGGACAGGTAAAGGCTCCTGGAAATCAAAGGATTTGGATTTCTGGAATGTGAATCCCAGTGGGATTTGAGGAGACTTGGTCACGGATTTGATTTATTGACCTCTCCATGGGTGCCAGAATTTGAGCAGATCAAGTGGGGCCATTAATTAAAGCAATATTAAATATCATTAATATCAATTAATTGAATTAAATATTAAAATATGAATATATTAATGCGATCAGAATAGTAAAGATATTACATTAATGACATTAACAATATTGTTATAATTATAACATGCAATAATATTTAATGCATACATTTGTAATAAATTATACTGTAAAATATAGTATATTGAATTAATATTATATGTATTATATTATATACTGATATTAATACATTATATATACGCTTTACTCCCAAATTAAAAGATCCCCTGGGAGAGGGATTTGGGGAGGAGAGGATGGACACAGCCCATCCCAGGAATCCCTGGGGAGAGGGATTTGGGAGGAGAGGATGGACACAGCCCATCCCAGGAATCCCTGTGGTGAGGGATTTGGGGGCCATTCTGAGAGTCAGTTGGGCTGTACTGGGGCCATACTGGGAGAGTCACTGGGGTCATACTGGGGCCATACTGGGGGAATACTGAGGCCATACTGGATGGGGATATTGGGGCCGTACTGGGGCTATACTGGGGCCATACTGGGACTATACTGGGGCCATACTGGGAGTCAGTTGAGCTGTACTGGAAGGCTACTGGGGCCATACTGGAGGATACTGGAGGTCATCTAGGAATCACTGGGGCCATACTGGGAATCACTGGGGCCATACTGGGAATCACTGGGGCCATACTGGGGGATACTGGGGGTCATACTAGGAATCACTGGGGCCATACTGGGAATCACTGGGGCCATACTGGGAGCCAGTTGGGCTGTACTGGGGGATACTGGGGCCACACTGGGAGATAAAACTGCCCACCCCCCACTCCCAGTGCTCCCAGTGCTCCCAGTAACCCCCCGTGGCTTCCCAGTAACCCCCCACCCTTGGTCCTGCTCCCTCATGCCCCATCCCCTCCCTGGCCCAGCCCCTCCCAAATCTTGGTCACACCCCCTACCTTGGCCCCGCCCCCTACCGGAAGTACAGACCACACTGGGGGGGGAGGGGCACCTTTATTGGCATGGGGGGGACACAGGAATGGCCTCACCTGGGCCAGGTGACATCAGGTACCCCTGGGTACCCCCGGGGGGGATGGGCACCTGCTTTGGCAGGGCCAGGTGGGCACTGGGCACTTGCATGGTCTCCAGGTGGACACTGGGCACGTTCTCGAGGGTCCCAGGGTCACCTCCGTGGAGTTCAGGTGGGCACTGGGCACCTCTGACGTGTCCAAGTGGGCACTGGGCACCTTCTCAGAGGGCTCCAGGTGGGCACTGGGAACCTCTGTCGTCTCCAGGTGGGCACTGGGCACCTCTTCAGGAGGCTCCAAGTGGACAGAGGGCACTTCTGACGTGTCCAGATGCACACTGGTCATATCAAAGGTGTGTCCAGGTGGGCACTGGACACCTGCATGGTCTCCAGGTGGTCACGGGGCACTTTCTCAGTGGGTTCCAGGTGGACATTGGTCACTTCCAAGGTGTCCAGGTGGACTTTGGGCGCCTCCTAGGGGAGGTCTAGGTGCACCTCTGTGGGCTCCAGGTGGACACTGGGCACCTTTGATGTGGCTGGGTGGACATCGGGCACTTCCAAGGTGTCCAAGTGGGCACTGGACACTTCCAGGTGGACACTGGGCACCTCCTCAGAGGGAATGGGAGGGGTCAGATTTGGGGGGGGGAGGGGTCAGAATGGGGGAGTCCTGCAGTTTGGAGGGTCATGGGAATGGGGGTCAGATGGAAGATTTCGATGTGGGTGGAGTCTCAGGACTTACGGGGGCTCCAAATGAGAGGAGGGGTGGCAGGAGTCAGGTCAGCACAGAATGGGGGGCTCAGAGTGGGGGGGCTCAGATTGGGAGGGGTCACAGGACTTGGGGGCATTGTAGGAATGGGGGAGTCACACAACCCTGGGGGAGCAGAATTGAGGGTCACATGATGGGGGTCTCATTTTTAAGGGAGTCACATGACTTCAGGGGGTCAGATTTTGGGGGTCACCATTTGGAGGGGCTCAGATTTCAGGGTCACAGCTTGGGGGCATCGTGGGAATGGGATTCAGATTTTGGGGGGTTCCATGAGTTGGAAGTCTTGGGGTGAGATTTATTGGGGGGGGGGTTACAATCTGGGGGAGGTCATATTTGGGAGGTCTCAGACTGGGGAGTCACATGACCTGGGACAGTCTGGAACTCCAAAAACCCTCCTGGCACTCCCCAAACCCTCCTCTGGGACCCCCCAAGCCCTCACTCAGGACCCCCAAACCTCCTCTGGAAGCTGCCACCCCCTGGGACCTCCCAAACTCCCTTGAAATCCACAACCCTCACCTTCTGAACCCTGCGTGACGTTATCCCCTGGGGCCCTGCAAGGGCACCCAGGCTCTCCCTGGGACCCCAAACAGCCCTCTGGTGTCCCGCAAACACCATCTTGAGCCCCCAACCTTCCCTCTCCTGAACCCCTCAAATGCCCTCGGGGCGACTCAACCACCTTCTGGAAGCCCTTAAACACCCCCTGGGGCACCCAGATCCAATGGGGACCCTCAACCTCCTGCTGGGATCCCTGAACCTCCACACCTGCAACCACTCCAGCCTCTCCTACTTAAGAGCCCCAAAGGGTCCCAGGGATCCCCAGTCTGAAGTTCATCCCTGATGGAGCTGCATGGCATGGGGACCCTTATCCCAGGGACCTGAGCCCACCTGTCCCTGTGTGCTGACACCACCTGAGAACTGCAAGGGGAGAGCAGCTGGAGTCCAGGCACACACAGTTGGACATGGAGATTTCCAGTGTGGTGGGAAAGGCAGCACTGGAGATAAGAACTGGGGCAGGATCATGCTCTGAGGGGAGTGGGCAAAGACGGAACCACCCAAAGCAACGGTGCAAGGACTTGGTGTGGCCATGGCAGTGTTAAGGAAATGATCCAATGTGACCATTGCTGAGTCTCTCTGGGAAAGCTACCAAGGCCAGAGATTTGAACTGCTGGCACTGAAGCCCCTCCACAGCGGCGGCTCCAGTGACCCCACGCATCCTTGATGAGTCCCTACATCCCCCACTCCCACAGTCAGACGAGGGTTCCTCACCACTTCAAGCCCAGGTTTCCCATGGCAGAGTCTCAGATGTCTCATTCCACAAAGCCATTTATTCACGGTGCAGTAACAGAAACAGCTTGAGCTGCCGCATCCCAGCATGAGCCCAAACAAAGCACCTCTGGGCTCATGTCATTGTCTCGCCATTTTCCTTTTTTTATTCATCTTTCCTTTTCCCCTCAAGTTTCCCACCATTTTTCCTCTCATGCCTCCTGCCCTTCTGTCCCCTCACATTTTCCCATAATTTTCTCCTCATGTTTCTCGCCATTTTACCCCTTCAATTTTACTGCCCTTTTCTCCCCTCACCTTTTCTGCCCTTTCCCCCCCCTCATGTTTCTTGCCATTTTTTCCCTCTCACATTTCCTGTCCTTCTGTCCCCTCACATTTGCCATCAGCTTTCCCTCACATTTCTCACATTTTCTCCCCTTTGGTTTTGCACCCTTTCTTCCTCTCATTTCCCATCCTTTCCACTCAAGCTTCCTGTCCTTTTTTCCCTTCCATTTCCTGCCCTGGTCTCCCCTCATGTTCCCCGTCCTTTGCTCCCCTCACATTTCCCGATGTTTTTCCCCCTGACATTTCCCATCCTTTTTTCCCCTCACATTTCCTGCCCTTTTCACCCTTCACGTTTTCTACCCTTTCCCCCCCTCACATTTCAAGCCATTTGTCCCCTCACATTTGCCATCATCTTTTCTCTCACCTTTCCCACCTTTTCTCCCCTTCTGTTTTGCACCAATTTTTGGACTAGTTTCCTGACTTTTTGCTCAAGTTTCCTATCCCTTTTTGCCTTGCATTTCCTGCCCTTTTGTCCCCTCACGTCCCCCAACATTTGGACCCCTCACCTTTCCTGCCCTTTCCTCCCTTCACCTTTCCTACCCTTTCCTCCACACATTTCCTGCCCACAATTCTCGCTTTCCCTCCCCAAGTCTCTCTGCCAGCTTTAACGGAATTGCTTCCATATTGCTTCAAAAATGGTGCACTATACTCATAAATAGAGATACCTGTGTGGTGGAGTCATTACCATTCCTGTCGTCAATTTCAATAGATTGTTTATTTTATTTTTAAAGCTTCTCTCTATAGCTAATATATATAATATATATCATGATATATATAATTGATATAAATGAGATTTTACATATAATTTATAAATATAATTTAATCATATATTTTTCATATATTATATATATTTCTAATATATAAAATTTATGTATCTTGTTTGCTTCTATAAATGGTATATATAAAGTAATTAACATTCTAGAACTAGATACAGTTTGGAAAGGCCTGTTGCTGGGCTTGGATCCAGCCACACCGACTCCTCTCTGAGGATTTCAGACAGCCAGGTTGGAGCGCCCAGGATCCTTCTCTCTGGCCCACAATATTTCAGATTCTGTGACAGAAGCAGAGCCCACGTGAGCCCCCGTGTCTGCACACAAGGGGACATCACAAGGCCCAGGAAGATGAGCAGATGCATCGGGGGGATGTGGCTGTGTGTGGGGAGGCAGCCCAGCACAGCTTCTCCTACCTTTGTGCAGACAGATGGACTTGAAGTGGGCACAGAGACCATGCAGAGCCATAAAGCAGCCCTTTGTGTCTTGAGTGACTTGAAGAGATGTCCCAGCAGCTTCCCCAGGACTGGGATCTGGATCTCTCCACAGGCAGCACCTCTGAGCTCATTTTGACCAGCCTGGGGGAGGCAGGCAGAAGAGCAGAATTGCTGAGGACAGGCAGCTCAGCCATTTGGCAGGAGCCATGAGGGGACTGGCCACGACCCCGGGCTTATTCTAGACCACCTCATGCCATGCTCAGGGGCTGTGGGGAATGGGTCCGTACCGCTCGGAGCCATGCTGGAGTCAGCAGTCACGGAAACACCCGGTTGCGCTTTGAGAAGGACCTTAGAAAGCCAGGGCATCCTTTCCACACCTCATGATTCAGCAGGTGTTTGAATTTGTGTCCCTGACAAGACTTACGTGAAGGTCCCTCTCTGCTCAGCGGCACCAGCAGCACAGCGTGCGCAGGGAGAATCCTGATCTTGGTTGCTTCCTTGGAGACTTAAGGATCAAGCTGGTCTGAGCTGACAGGGAACACATGGAGGGATCCTTGTCTCCTGCTTGCATTGTGTTAAGTTCTAGGACAAAAAGAGAGATCAAATGAGCTGCCATGTGTGCAGACACCCCTCAGCTCCCCCGAGCCCTGGCTCCCCACTCACCCAAGAGGACCTGAGCCAGGGTGTCCTCACTCTGCTCTGTCAGGTGCCATGCAGCCAGCCCTGGGCACAGAGCTCCGTCAGCCCCTGCTTCCCAGCGTGCAGCCAGCAGCGTGGCCCCCGGCCCTGCCTGACCCCCTCAGCAGCCCTGGGGTGGCACTGGGAAAGGCGGCCACCAAAGCCACCTGTGTGAGCCTGGCAGGCACAGGGAGGCCAAGGCGCTGCTGGTGGCAGCAACAGGGCTGGGAGGGCCAGGTCCAGGCTGCCCAAACAGGGACCCTGGGCACTGGGACTCACCAATGAAGCTGAGGGCCTCCTCTCTCATTGGTGCCTGAGGGCTCCTCAGGTAGGGCTGGCTGTCCCACACAAACCATTCAGCCCTGCTGCTGTCCTTGGCCAGCTGGAGAGAACACAAGGTTTTGGGCATTTCTCAGAGGCCCCCAGTTGGCTCAAGCAGCCCCTCCTACCAGCACCCCTGTGACTCAGAGCCCTCCCTCATGCTGGGAGCGTGGAAGGGACATGGGCCTGGACAAGGCTCCTGTTCTTGAGACAGGAAGAAGGCTGCAGCTCCAGGCTGGGGGCCCTGGACTGCAGCAGCCCCAGGGAGGCCCAGCTGCAGAGCTCACAGCACTGTGTGGTGGGCAACCCTTGCCCATCCTCCACGTCTTCTCTGTCTGTGCCTGGTGCTTGAGCTCTTTCCATTTGAGCAGCTCTGCTATAGTCAGGGCGGCTTCCTTAGAGGCCTGCGGGACAGAATCTGGGAGGTGGCACCCGGGACTGTGGAAGGAGGCCTGGGCTTTGTTCCTGGGTGAGCGTGCCCTTAGGACGCTGGGACATGTTCCTGTCAAAGTGTCTGGAGCTCTCTTGTGCACTGCCCTGGACAGAAGGGATTGAGGTGCAAAGGCCTGTGGGGACACCGGCAGGGACAGCTGAGAAGCCTTTGGGGACACACGTGTCCAGGCCTTGGTGGTGCCGGGCTGCTGCCAAGACCTGCGGGGACACCGGCAGGGACAGCTGAGAAGCCTTTGGGGACACACGTGTCCAGGCCTTGGTGGTGCCGGGCTGCTGCCAAGACCTGCGGGGACACCGGCAGGGACAGCTGAGAAGCCTTTGGGGACACACGTGTCCAGGCCTTGGTGGTGCCGGGCTGCTGCCAAGACCTGCGGGGACACCGGCAGGGACAGCTGAGAAGCCTTTGGGGACACACGTGTCCAGGCCTTGGTGGTGCTGGGCTGCTGCTGAGCCCTGCTGGAGCAGGCAGGCAGGGGGTGGAAATGGCTGTGCCAGCTTGTCCGGCCCTGCTGGCGCTGGTTGCCAGGGGCTGCTGTGCTGGGGCAATGCTGCCTGCTGCCAACAGCCCTCATCCCAATGCCCGGGCCCCCTGGGGGGTGTGAGCCATGCCTCACTGGGTCAGTGCTCAGCCTGGCCATCGGTACCTTGGCCACGCTGGGGGCCTGGTCACTCATGTGAAGCAGGAGCCACACCAGGGCCTTCCATGCGTTTTTCTTCATGAGATCCTTGTCCTTCCACACAGTTCTGCCCAGCAGGTATCTGAAGAGGCAGATGAAGCGCTCCCGCACACATCTCTTCATTTTTCTTGCCTGTGTGCAAGACCATTTCCATTCCATGAGAATTTCTGTGCCTGCTTGGCTCCCCAGGCAGCCCCCAGGCCACACCATAGCAGGCAGGGCATTTGGGGCAGTCACCCCAGCACGTGACCCCAAGCCCAGGCCAAGCCAACAGTCTCCCCAAGGCCTCAGAGTCCAGGTGCCACATGTCTACCCCTGATAGCAGCCTGCTCACCATCCCAGCTCTCTGTGACAGCATCACGAGGGTCCTGAGCACCAGAGAGACCATTTCCCTTGTTGGAGACCTCAGAAGACTCAAGTCTTTGTACAGTGGAGCCACTTTGTTCTCTACCATGTCATCAGAAGCCAGGATCTGGAAGAAAGCAGCAGAGATCCCAGGTAGAGCTGGCAGGGCTCCCCTGGCACAGTTCCTGCTTCCTAGTGGCAGCTGAGGGCAAGGGCACGTGGGCTTTTCATGCTGACTCAGGGGCAAGAAAACAAAGCAGGACTTCTGCTGCCGAGTGATGATGTTCTTACGCTGCTCCCAGAGTTTCATGTGCAGCTCCTTCAAAACCTTCTCCAGAGTCTGGCACATGGAGAACATCGCCTTCCACAGATAGACTTTGTCAACTTTGTCGCTGCAAAGCAGAGCGGTCAGCAGGGCTGCCTGGGCCACTACAGCCACCGCAGCCTGGGCCAGCCCAGCAGGATTTGGGGTGCCCAGGGAAGCAGCCCGGGCAGGTGGACATGGCTGATGGGCTGTTCCCCTTGGGGCTGGGAGCAGCAAGCTGGCTCTGGGCTGGACTGGTCATCTTTGGCTGCTGTGGGCCTGGGCTGGGAAGTGAGCTGGGATGGAGGGCTCTGCTCCCTTTGAGAGTCCTGCAGTGTTCCTTGGGTCTGGCAGCCAAAGAGTCCTGGGATCCCTGTCCCCACAGGGAACAAGCCCTCTGGGTTGTCAGGGGCAGTACCTGAATATTGGCACCACTTCCAGAGCTGTGGCAACCACCTGCCCAGGCCACTTGTTAACCATCAGGTTAAGGAGTTTGGGAAAGCTCTGAGCTGTTGTTGTGTTTTTCTCATCACAGTAGGCAAAGATGTGTCTCACAACTTCTGGCACCTTTTGGAGGGAACACAGGTGAGGCTGGTGCTGCCACTGCAGTGCAGCCGTGTCCTGGGCTGCCCTGCCCATGCCTCTGTCAGCACTTAAAGAACGCAGTTAACTCGTCTCAAAGCACTGCCAAAGAAGGAAGTTCACATAAGATCAGCCACCTCATCAGGCACAGATAGCAAACTGGAAGGTGTTAATCGCAGGCCTGAACAGAGGGTTGGAATTAGAACAGTGGACAAAATGCTACTGTGCACACTGGGAAAAGCCCAGACAGCAACAACAGCAAGATGCCATGCCTGGTGAGGCAGAGCTGGGTAAGCTGTCTGCACAAAAATCCCCACCCTTGAAAACTGGCAAAAGGAAGCAACTGCTTACACACAAGCCAACCCAAGTTGTGCCAACAGCACAAACACCTTGTGGATATCTGGGACTCAGACAGATACAAGAGCTGCCTTGAGAAAACTCCCAAGACCAGAGATTTTAAGTGCTGGGACTGGAGCCCCTCCACAGCGGCTGCTCCAGTGACCCCACATGTCCCCGATGAGTTCCCACACACCCCACTCCCACAGTCAGATGAGTTTTCCTCACCGCTTCAAGCCCAGGTTTCCCATGGCAGAGTCTCAGGTGTCCCATTCTATAAAGCCATTTATTCATGGTGCAGTAACATCAAAAAACTTGAGCTGCTGCATCCCAGCAGGATGCCAAAAAAAGGACCCCTGTGCTCATGTCATTTGTCTTGCCATTTTCCCTTTCCCCCACATGTTTCCCGCCCTTTCGCCTCACGTTTCCTGCCCTTTCCTCCCCTAATGTTTCCCACCCTTTCTTCCTGTTGAAGGTTGGATTTAGTTCTTTTCCTCAGGAATTTTTCTCCCATGGGTTGCTAAGACACAAATGACTGGGTACTTAAGAGAAACAAAGCACAAGGCTAGAGCCTTTCTCCTTGGCAGGGTGGGGTAGAATTGCCCCTCATAGAAGCAGGGCTTGACAACGCGAAATTTGGAGAGTCTAAAAAGCAAGGGCGAGGGAGAGGTCACGCCCTCTTGCTCAGGACCCTCAGAGCGGGACGGTCGGAGCTGCTGTCTGCTGAACCCACGGCCCCCTGAGAAGCCAGCGCGGAGCTGCCGGTCTGTCTGCTGTGAGTCTTTTTCCTCCCTGCCCATCGGGAGCTGCCTGCCACCAGCCTGCTCCGAGTTTCTCCGCTACATTGTAGCGGGGCTTCCCCTGCACGTCGAGACCTCTTACTGTCCCAGCTCCCTGTGCCCGGGGATCCTGCTGTGGCACCGACACCAGCTGCCCCTCCCGAGGGTCTGTGGAGCAAGGGCTCTCCTCCATCCCTCCGTGCCTCGGGCAGCTGCCATTTGCCGTGTGCCACCTGAGCTCACGCCGGAGCGCCCCCTGCAGCCGCCAGGGAATCATTGCACCCAGAGCGCCCCTGCAGGCTGTCACTAGAACTGCACCAAAAGGGAAAAGGTGCCTGAAGCCGAGCAGGCTGCCACTAGGTTTCTAGTTCTCTTTGTTAGTTAACATTATAGTTGTTGTTATTTGTTATCCTTGTTTTAGATAGTAGTAAAGAACTGTTATTCCTATTCCCATATCTTTGCCTGAGAGCCCTTTGATTTCAAATTTATAATAATTCGGAGGGAGAGAAGTTACAGTTTCCCATTCCAAGGGAGGCTCCTGCCTTCCTTAACAGACACCTGTCCTTCAAACCAAGACACTTCCCCTCATGTTTCCCTCCCTTTTCTCCCCTCACGTTTCCCGCCAATTTGTCCTCTACTTTCCCACGCTTTTTTCCCCTCACGTTTCCCATATTTTACCTCACGTTTTCTGCCCTTTTCCCCCTCATGTTGCATGCCCTTCTCCCCTCACTTTTCCCACTGTTTCTTCCCCTTCTGATCCTGCCTTTTTGTCCTCTCATGTTTCCCTTCCGCAAGTCTTGCTTTTCCTCTTGAGTCGTCCACTCCTGCTGCGTGTCTCCATGTCCATCCATCTCACTGTCATCACAGGCCTTGGTCTGCTTTGTCGTTTATAAGGCTTGGCAGGTCAGGGCTCTTGCTTTGTTTCATTGCTGCTTTTAGTAAATTGTTCTTCATTCAACCAGTGACCTTTCATTTTTTTGCCTACACTTCTCCTCTCCATCCTGCTGCAGGGGGAAGTGAAGGGGCAGTGGCCGAAGGGAGCAGCGCACGCTTTGGAGTGTTTCAGTGGGAGCACCATATTGGGGAAAACTGGGCTGTCACAAAGGGGGCCCTGTGACCTGCCACCTGCCCCTAGCAACGGCTCCCAGGCTTTGGTGACATGGAACCAGCCGCCAGCCTGCGGTGTCCGGCAGGACAGCGACAGAACAGGACGGGAGCACACAGCTGGCAACAAGAGCTGTCACAGAGAGCTGGGATGGTGAGCAGGCTGCTATCAGGGGTAGACATGTGGCACCTGGACTCTGAGGCCTTGGGGAGGCTGTTGGCTTGGCCTGGGCTTGGGGTCACGTGCTGGGGTGACTGCCCCAAATGCCCTGCCTGCTATGGTGTGGCCTGGGGGCTGCCTGGGGAGCCAAGCAGGCACAGAAATTCTCATGGAATGGAAATGGTCTTGCACACAGGCAAGAAAAATGAAGAGATGTGTGCGGGAGCGCTTCATCTGACTCTTCAGATACCTGCTGGGCAGAACTGTGTGGAAGGACAAGGATCTCATGAAGAAAAACGCATGGAAGGCCCTGGTGTAGCTCCTGCTTCACATGAGTGACCAGGCCCCCAGCGTGGCCAAGGTACTGATGCTCCTAGGACAGAGCAAATTACAGCTGTATCTCGGCCAAGGTTGAATTTTGACCCATGCTGTAAAGAGTAAATTCTATCAATCACATTTTGTAAATTGAACCAGTTGTTTTGTGCCCACTCTTCCCCTACTGGAGAGGGTCTGGCATTGTGTTTTGCTAACAAGGCATAAAATGCAGCTGTATGTTTTGTTCTAGTGTTCGAGGTCATGTTTTCGAAGGGATAGTGAAAACCGCTTCAGGGAGGTAAAAACTTTGTTGCATCCACAACCCAGAGAACTGGGCTGAGTCTCCCTTCTCTTCCCTAAAGTGGTGAAGAGACTAAATCTACTTGGAGGCCCTGCTTAGTTACTAACCGTTTGTAGTGGCTTCAGTTTGCCTATTCAGGTTTGTGGCTAAATGCCAGCACACTTACTTAAATTTACTTGATTGCTTGTTGTGAGATGAGGATTAGGAGTAGGCAAAGCAGGCTCAAACTTTATAAAGTACAAAGAAGTTTTATTAATATATTTAAGACAAAGGGAAAAGGAAAAAAACTCAAGAAAAACCAGAACAAACTCCTCAGACTACTCCTCCTTCCCCACCTCTCCATTTCATTCTCCCTGACAACATACAAAAGACAACACTTCAACCTCCAGTCAGTTTACTACTTCAGAAACAGCTCTTGTTCTAGTTCTTTAGGGAGAGAAGTTTCTTTTGCTTACACTATGGATTTTCTGTAAGAAAAATACAGTTTTTATGGGTCTTTTGCCTCACCATTAGCCGCTGCCCGGAGCAAAGTCTAGCTTGATGGTGGATCCCTCCCACACTAGTAGCCTTCCCACAGCTACTATGGTGGGTTATGAACAGTCCACAGGGTACCTGTTTTAAGGATGCTCAGTTCAATTGCAGCAACAAAGAAAATCCCTTCTTTTGTGCTTAGCAACACAGGTTCTCCTGACAACTCAGGTTCTCTAGCATTGTCCCCGGGACTAGGGCTCTGGGTCACAGCCTCTCCTCTCTCTTGGTTCTAGTTTCTCATCAGGCTGTACTTTTTCAACACTTACTTGTCTGTACTTAGGTATTTCAGTTCATTGGCTGCAATAAGAACTTCACATCCCCCTTTGGACTATGTCTTCATATATTACAGAGAATTTATTAGCTCAGTCTTTAACTATGGTTCTCCAAAAGAGTTTTCAGCTTCACTCTTGAAGCAACTTCCCATGCACCTCTTTCTAAGTGTCAGTTCTGCTTTCCTCACTGACTGTAAAGTCTCTGCGCTGCACTATGTCGATGTCTTCACTCGTGCCTCTCTCTGCGAGGAAGGATGGGTGTCTGTGAGTTTAGTCCAGACATGGAGAGAGTTAATCTCTGTCTCTCTCTCTCTCTGGCAGTGTGAGGATCACGTGCTCTTTGCCGGGCTGTTTGAACAGGTCCGAGCTGGATGGCAGAAGCTCTCAGAGTCTCTCTGCCTGGCTCTGCCAAGCTGGCTCGGCCTGGTAGGGCCATCTGGGCCCGGGGTGACAGGGCAGGGCCTGGCCCGAGCTGGATGGAGTCCGGCCTGGTCCTTGCCTGGCCCGGCTCTCCCTCTTGTGTAGCTGACACACCGGCTGAGCTGGATCTGCTGAAAATTCCAATCGTTTCCTCCCCCATTCCTGGCTGCAGCGGCACGGCTGCCGTAAAACCTCCCTTCCCCCCCCCCCCCCATCCCTCCTTTGGAAGGAGGTGGGGGGGGCGGGCTGGGGCCTTACCAGCGAGAGAAGCAGGAGATACTCGTCTCTACACAGCAGCAGGTCCAAAGAGGAAGAGGCTCAGAGAGTCTCTGCTTATATATGGTTTTTTCCTTGAAGGCGGATCAACTTTTTAATTGGTTTACCTACATATCAATCTTTAAAACTACCTGATTATTGGCTCTCTCTCCCAGGAAGGAAGTTGTATTCTTTCCTGCAGCATAAATCACTTCCTAGATTTTGACCCTTCTGGCCTAACCCAGGACACCGTTGTTTCTTCTTACACCAAGTAGACCAAACTCCTTACACACCCATCTTTTAAAAAGAAACACAACGCTCCCCGTTTTGCACCAAGAGATTCTTTTGTGAAATTCTCAAGACAGAGCCCTCAACAGAGTATAGGGGTGCTTTTCACCTAGGCATGTGCAGTTTGCGGGAAATTTGAGATGCCCCCCTTGCTTTCCAGACACCGGTCACCCTTTCAGAGTGTCGGGCTAGGTGCGGCTGGAGCAAAACGTCTTTCCCTTAATACAGACTACACAAAACCTTGCAGCCCCTTCTGCCTCAGAATCCTGTCTGTGACGCCAATTGATGTCACGATCTGCTAGCACAAGCGGGGGTTGTGATGGTTCGTTCCTTTGAATCTCAGAGTGCAAAAGAAAACAGGGACAAGTATTTTTGCTTTAATCAAAATCAAAAGCACCTTTATTGAGTGCCAACAAAACGATTATGTGATAGAGGAGAGAGAGAGAGAGATAGGGTTGAGGGGAGGGGGGAAGAAAGGGCTTAATAGCTACCACAGCACTACGAAATCCTTGGTGTCTGGATCCGATGGATTCCGTCTCGTCCGTGGGGAGATCTTGTAGGGGTGCTTTTTGAGAGTCTCTTTACAGTCTTTTTGAAAGCGAGGGGCAGGTAACCAAGAGATGAGGAAATCCTTCCAGAGACGAGGGGCAAACGGCCAGGAGGTGGGGGAGTAAGGCTCATTGTTTCAGGGTGCAGGTGCATCTGTACAAAACATATAGTCCTTGTGCAGTCCTTTCCGCCCCAGTAGCCGAGTGGCACGGTTTCACAGGCATGTGTCAGCACACCTCTGCAGCACACCTCGGCGCCTGGCAGGTACCCCCCCAAGATCTGGCCGGACTTCATTGTGCAAAAGTCCTTTTTCCCCTTTTAGGGTCTTTGGGTTTTCAGCCTCTGCTTCTGTAGATGGTCGTGAGGCAGATAAGGGATTTCCGTCCAGACTCTTACACAACCCAACCCATTCCAGGAATGGATGATCCCAGGATCAGCAATTTTTCCATCTGTCTCTCCTCACAGACCAGTACAACATAATTCCTCCTGACATGCCTGTCCTTGGAATTATTAGGAATGGAGCCATCCTGCCCTGCAGGTTACAAGGCAAAATAATTCTGGAAAAACTTTCTATCCAGTGGATCTTCTCTGGGGGCTCCACAGAAAGTTGAGTGGCCATTTGTGATGGGAAAAACCTTAGAAATCCATTTCTGGAGATCGAGACATATCGGGGTAAGACAGAGATTTTCCCCTCAGAATTCCACCGGGGAAATGTGTCCCTTCTCCTGAAGAACGTCCGTCCCTTGGACAAAGGGAAATACACCTGCATCATCTTCCTAGAGAATTGGTACAATGAAGTCATGGTGGACCTGGATGTGGCAGGTGGGTGCAAGGGAAGGAATTCCTGCTTTTGCCCATGAAATCAGAGGGATCTCTGAGGATTTCCCTGGATATTTGGGTTATGGATGTCTTACCAAGCTGCAGAACAATGGGGTTCCCCATTCCAACTCCTGGCATCCTTGCTTTCCTACAGATGACTTGTTGGGTGTCAGGTAAATCTTGGTTCTGTCCCAGCCACAATTTTGTTCAGGAAGTTCAATTCTGTGGAGGAAGCCAGGAGGAAATTCCAAGGGTAAATGTAGGAAAATTCCTGAGTCGGAATAAAAACATTTTAATAACTGAAATCAACTCAAATCAAAATAGGAAAAATTGGGAGGAAATGGAAAATGACAGAAGGAGAGAGCAATGAATAACAGCGGATTGTTGTCATCATTTCCAAATCTGACTCAGCTCCTTGGAGAAATTAATTCCATCCCAGCTGGGACCAGGACACACAGGAAGAGCCATTTCCCAGCAATTTAATAAGAATTACAATTAGAAATCTGAATAATTTGCACATTATTATTGAGACATCTGGGGGAAACCTTCCCACCGTGAATCAGAGAATCCTGGGATGGGTTGGGTGGGAAGGATCTTGAAGCTCATCCCATTCCACCCCCTTCCATGGGCAGGGACGCCTTTCATTATTCTGGGTTGTTCCAAGCCCCATCCAACTGGATCTTGGACACTTCTAGGATTGGGGCAGCCACAGCTTCTCTGGGAATTTCAGAGAATTCCACTCTCTCCACCCTCCCAGTAAAGAATTTCTTCCCAAAATCCTATTTTCTGAGGAAATTCCTTGTCTGCCTTTTGTTGGAGCTGGATTTTTCCCGTTATGCAGCTCAGGGTGCCAAGTCCTCGCTGTTCCTGGACGGACACGCTGGGAATGGCATCGGCCTCTCCTGCAGATCCCAGGGATGGTTCCCAGCACCCTCCGTGGTTTGGCTGGACAGCCAAGGCCGGACACAGCCAGAGGAAGTGACCACTCAGAATACCCCAAAACCCTCTTCCGGCATCTTGGATGTTGTGAGTTCCATGAGCCTGGAGCCAGGATCCTGCAGGGTGGTCAACGAGGTGCTCAATGCCACACAGGGATCCCGAGTCCAGATTGCAGGCCAGTGACCCTGGGATCAGCCGGGATCAGGTGGTGGCTGCTGTCCATTGTCCCTGGAACTATCCTGGACCCAATCCCAGGCCAATGACAATTAGGAAGATGAATCATGTGGGAAGATATTCACTGTTGTGCCTTGGTGCATCCAAGATTCATTTTAGCTTGGAGAAGGAAGGATTGGGACATTCCAATGGACATTCTAATGGACATTCCTGGGACCCTACAAATTACATGGACAGATGGAGAGTGGTCGGGCACTGGGAAAGGGGCCCAGGGAAGTGGTCATGGCTCCTACACTTCCCAAATTCATGGAGCATTCCGACAACACTCTCTGGCACAGGGTGGGATCTGGGGGCTCTGCAGGGCCAGGAGTTCACAAAATTCTGGGATCATTGGGGTTGGGAAAGGCATCCAAGTCCATCCAGTCCAACCATCGGCTGATGTCCAGCAGAGCTCCGAGTGCCACGTCCGGTCATTCCTTGGACAGCTCCAGGGATGGTGACTCCGCCCTTCCCTGGGCAGCCCCAGTGGGAAGCGATGATCCCGAGGGGCCCTTCCAGGGATATTCCCTTCAGGATATTCCGTGACTCTGGGAACGTGCCGATAGAAAATGTGGAATATCCGCTCCCATCGCTTCTCTCTCTCCTTGGCACGAATTCCCAGCCTGGAGAGTTCTAAAAGAGGGAGATCACTGTTCTTATTTTTTTCCATGTGAAATCACACTGAAAATTGTTTATTTCTGTAATTCCATTTCTTTTTTCAGATTCCTTCTTCCCTTCCCCTTCCCCTTGGATGATTGTCTCCCTCATAATTTTAAGTGTTGATTTGGGAATTGTTGCTTATAAAATCAAATGTGAATATTGACACTTTATATTCACAACAACCCCAAATTCAAATAAACATTTGTAGTGGTTCCAGTTTGCCTATTTGAGTTTCTGGCCAAATGCCAGAACACTTAGCGAAATTTACTTGATGTTTGCTGTGAGATGAGAATTAGGAGTAGGCAAAGCAGGCTCAAACTTTATAGAGTATAAATAAAGCTTATTAATACACCTAAGACAAAGAGGCAAAGAGAAAAAAACCAAGGACCAGAACAAACTCCTCAGACCACCCCTCCTTCCCCCACCTCTCCATTTCTTTCTCCCTGACAACACACAAAAAGACAACACTTCGACCTCCAGTCAGTTTACCACCTCTGAAATAGCTCTCATTTCAGTTAATTTAGGGAGAAAAGTCTCTTTTGTTTATACCTTGGATTTTCTGTAAGAAAAATACAGTTTTTTATGGGTCTTCAGCCTCACCACCAGCCACCGCCCAGAAGAAAGATCTGCTGGTGGTGGATGCCCCTCCCATACCAGTAGCCTTCCCACAGCTACTATGGTGGGTCATGACCAGTCCATGGGGTACGTTTTTAAGGATGCACAGTACAATTGCAGCAACAAAGAAAATCCCTTCTTCTGTGCTGAGCAACACAGGTTCTCATGACAACACAAGTTCTCTGGCATTCCCCTGGGACCAGGGCTCTGGGTCACAGCCTCTCCTCTGTCTTTGTTCAAGTTTCTCATCAAGCTGTACTTATTTCAACACCTACTTGTCTTTACCCAGGTATTTCAGTTCACTGGCTGCAATTAGAACCTCACATGCCCCCTTTGGACTATGTCTTCATATATTACAGGGAATTTATTAGCTCAGTCCCCCACCATGGTTCTCCAAAAGAATTTTTAGCTTCACTCTCGAAGCACTTCTCATACACCTCCCTCTAGGCATCGGTTCTGCTTTCCTCACTGACTGTAAAGTCTCTATGCTGCATTTATGTAGATGTCCTCACTCGTTCCCCACTCTGTGCAAGGAAGGATGGGTGTCTGTAAGTTTAGTCCAGGCATGGATAAAGTTATTCTCTCTCTCTCTCTCTGGCAGTGTGACGATCATGTGGTCTCTGCCGGGCTGTTTGAAAAGGTCCGAGCTGGATGGCAGAAGCTCTCAGAGTTTCTGTTGCCTGGCTCTGCGAAGCTGGCTCGGCCTGGTAGGGCCATCTGGGCCCGGGGTGTGAGTGATAGCATAGGGGTCAAAATGATTTTGGGGTTTGTAGTAATTTTAGGTTGCGGGACTGACAGGCCCTGTAGGCCTTAAGGGTAGGCCTTAGGTGTTGTTTTTGTTAGGTAAGAAGTGCAGTCATGAGAACCGCAGCTGTGTGCTTTTTCCGTGACGATTACTTACGACAAGATTAATGAAATGATTGCGTTGTAAATATAAGTAAGAATAATAATTCACTTGCAACAATCCTGAGAAATGTTAGAGGGTAGTAGGAAAGGGGCGGGGGGGGGGGGCTGAAACTCATGCTTGAGTGAAAACAATATATCCAATAGAGCAATGTCGAATTAATGATTAACTGATGATTATATGATGATTATATATGGAGTAGTATAAAATGTGTTCATTTTCAAACCCATGGCGGAGCTTGTTTTGGGTCCGTCGACCCCTGAACCCAGGGCCCTTCAATAAAACACCTGCATATAATCATTCAGTGATTATGTGTTTTACTACGCTAATGGTCCCACCTTGTCCGCTCCTTCCCTCCATTGCAGTGTTGCTAGGTAACTTTAGTATATCTCTAGTCCGAGCCGTGCGAATCTCAACCACATCTGTGACGTGCATTGGACATCATCTGGGTTCTTAGGGAATCTCTCATCTTCTGAGAAAATGATCTCCAGCACGGCCAATTCTCTCAGGCGTCGAACACCTTGTTCCATTGTGCTCCATTTTCCTTGGTGCACCTGGAGGTCTTCTTTACAAAGGTATCTGTCCCTTACACTTGCCAGCAGTCGCCACCAGAGGCTGAGAGTTTCCTGGGTCCCCCCGATCCCCTGGTCAATGACCACATCCTGGGTCAGGGATCCAAGTTGCCTGGCCTCACTTCCATCTAGCATGGTGTCATTGCCTGCAGCGCTCCAGATGCAAAGCAGCCAGGTCAGGATGGATTCATTTGTCTGGCGGGTGAACTCCCTCCGTAGGTCACGCAGCTCATCCAGGGATAAAGAGCGAGTGATGATCTCTGGCTCCGTCTCTTCTGCTTGGTGCGAAGGTCCAGCCTCCTCCTCATCGGTCGCTGTGCGGGCTCATTTGCTCTTGGATTTCTTTTTCTGAACGGAGGCAACCGCTACTGGCTTAGGCTGTTCTGGCTTGGTGATGGCCTGTGTGGAGACACTGTCGTTTCTTTCAGTCTCTTTTTCCTCCATGACAGTTTGTGTAGATATGGCGCCTGTTGCTTTGCTTGCTTTTCTTGTCCTCATCCTGAGGATACTGTGCCGCATCGAGCATTGTTCTGACTCTAACCATGGTGTACATGGTGCAGGCTGTACAAAGAAGACAAAGCAGAACTAACAGCAAGATTATACCATCTTTGACATCCAAAGGGAGCTCAATATTTTCAAAAACTGTTGTGTCAGGTCTGAAAGGCTGAAAGAAACCATTCTCTACTCTTTCCCCTAGGGCTGGGTGGATTGTGGGAGGCCCCAGATGTAGAGCCAACTAGAACAATGCAAACAAAATTGGTATATATTCGAATGTGGTTCGTTGCTTGGAGGGTATATCAATAGACAGTAATAAGCAATTAAGCATTTTATATGATACCCCGGCCTACACAGGAGCATTACCACAGGCAGGTAATTCCCTGTCTGCGGAAATATATACAGAGCAAGGTACAGGACACATGTAAGTATGTTGAGTATCATGGTGAATAGGTGGCTTCTAGAACACAAAATTGAAATTCTGACTTTCCTCAGGGCCTGGCCGCATGTTGGGCACCAAAAAATGTGGTAGTTTGAAAGCAAATCAGTGAGAGACTCAAAGTCAGAACTACAATTTAATAGAAAAAATGCAATAATACAAAAACACTGACAGTGTCAGAATACAACCTGACACCCTGTCAGTCAGGGTGTTGGTAGTAGTCCACTTAGAAGGAGGCTGCAGCCCTCTGGGAGTGATAGATGTGGTTCTGCTGAAGCAGTGATCTTGTGAAAGGTGTAGTTCTCCTCTGAAGGTCCAGTGGTGGTGTAGAAGGGTCTGGTCTTCCTCTGGGAATCCAGTGGAAAGCTGACTTGTGGTGTTTCAAATCCTAGTTTATATGCAGATAGGGATGCATTGGTCCCTCCCCCTGGGCGGAACATCTCACAATGGGATGATGTAGTTTATCAGTGGGACTCAATGGCCCATTAACTGCAGCCATTAGGGATGAGCAAAGCAAAGTGCCCCACCTGGCTCCAACGGCTGGCCCATTAGAGAACATGTCCTGGAGCCATCAGGGATGAGCCAGGAACACTGCCCCACCCGGCCCCAACATCCCATGAAGATGGTGATGGAATACATACCATTGTAACATAAGACAACTTCCTAAATAAAATTCCGATTGGGACACAACCAGGATTTACCTGTAACCCAGAGAATCAACTGTAAGAAAACAAGGATGGGAAGAGTCACTGCTGACCGAATCTGGATCCCATCATTCTGCATCTTGGGAAGGCGTGAATAGTCCAAATATCCTGGGAAAATCTCACCAGGCTCCTGCCAAGCACAGACACAAAATGGGAAGAGAGAATCAAACAAGAGCTGTGTGTTTCTGTCCATTTATGGGAAAATCCTCCAAGGTATTCCAACCCGTTTAAACAAAATCAAGAAAATGTCAGGATCAGCTGTTTCTAAGGAAATTCAAGCAATGGAGTTGTGCTTCCCAGACTAAATCCAAGCCCAATGGAATGTGGATAACCTCAGGCAGGGGACAAACTGAGGCAGAATTCCTAAGGAACGTAAATGGTCATTCCAGACCCATCTGTTCAGGATCGTTGAGGTTGGAAAAGGCCTCCAAGGCCATTGAGTCCAAACTGTGCCCAACCTCCACCTTCTCACCAGCCCAGAGCACTGAGTGCCACATCCAATCCGTCCTTGGACACCTCCAGAGATGGTGGCTCCACCACCTGAGCAGCCCCTTCCAAGCCTTTCCTCCCAGTATGCAATCAGGATCTCCCCTGACACAGCCTGAGGCCATTTCCTCTCATCCCAAGCCTTTTTCCCTGGGAGCTGATCCTGACTGTTTCCCTGGCTCCACTCTCCTGTTAGGGAATTGTGGGGAGGGAGAAGGTCCCCCCAGAGCCTCCTTTTCTCTGGGATGAGGCCCTCCAGCTCCCTCAGGTGATCTCTAGACCCTTCCCCAGCTCCCATCCTGGCTCTGGACATCCTCCACTCCATCCGTGTGTGTCCTGTACCTGGAGACCCCAGAATGAAGCCCAGAATTCTGGTGGGGCCTCCCCAGTGCCAAGCACAGTGAGACAATCCCTGTCTCGCTTTTGCTGCCACACTGTTCCCGATCCCAATGGGACAATTCCTGTCCTGCGCCTGCTGCCAAACTATTCCTGCTTCCTGTGGAACACTCCCTTTCCTTCTCCTGCTGCTGCACTGTTTCCCATCTGTCCTGGTTTGAAGGACAGGTGTCTGTTAAGGAAGGCAGGAGCCTCCCTTGGAATGGGAAACTGTAACCCCTCTCCCTCCGAACCATCACAAATCCAAAATCAAGAGGCTCTCAGGCAAAGACATGGGAATAGGAATAACAGTTCTTTACTAATATCTAAAACAAGGCTAACTAATAACAAAAACTATAACGTTAACCAACAATCAGAACCAGAAACCCAGTGGCAGCCTGCTCGGCTTCAGGCACCTTTTCCCTTTTGGTGCAGTTCCAGTCACAGCCTGCAGGGGCGCTCTGGGTGCGATGATTCCCCGGTGGCTGCAGGGGGCGCTCTGACGTGAGCTCAGGTAGCACACGGCAATGGCGGCTGCCCGAGGCAGGGAAAGATGGAGGAGAGCCTTTGTTCCACAGACCCTGGGGGGGCAGCTGGTGTCGGTGCCGTAGCAGGATCCCCGGACACCGGGACCTGGGACGGTAAGAGGTCTCCACGTGCAGGGGGAAACCCTGCTACAATGTAGCGAAGAAACTCGGAGCGGCGAGGAGTAGCGGGGGAGAGACAGGCTGGTGGCAGGCAGCTCCCAATGGGGCAGAGGGCAGAGACTCACAGCAGACAGACCGGCAGCTCCGTGCTGGCTTCTCAGGGGGCCGTGGGTTCAGCAGACAGCAGCTCCAACTGTCCAGCTCCGAGGGTCCCAAGTAAGAGCGTGACCTCCCACCTCCCTTGCTTTTCAGTATACCAAATCTCGTGTTGTCAAGCCCAGCCTCCATGAGGGGCAATTCTGCCGCACCCTGCCAAGGAGAAAGGCCCCTAGCCTTGTGCTTTGTTCTCCTAAGTACTCAGCAATTAGCCCAGTCATTTGTGTATTAGCAACCGATGGGAGAAAAAAATTCCTGAGGAAAAAAACTAAAATCCAACCCCCAACATTCTCCACCCTGAATTTTTTCCCATGCAAACACCTTACATCAAATTTAAACTTTCGAGGTATATACATACATGCAGATACAGATACAAGCACGGTGTCATAAGTAGTTCACCCTAAAACAAGATCTCCTTGAGGTATGCATCGGGTCTCTCCATCCCTTAGCATCACGCACCAGGTGCAGCCTGGTCCCTGAGCAAAGACAAGCCCCCGGATGGGCTTGTCTTTGCTTGAGACAGAGTTAACCCAAACAGTCTTGCCCAGCATACCTCTTATGTGTACTACTGGAACTTTATCTCCATCTGTTGTTCGCAAGGGGTCAGAGTGGGCAGGCCCTGCTTGGCTGGAGGAGCCTTGGGTGTTCACTAACCGTGTGGCCTTTGCCAAATTAGTCTCCCAGTTCTTCAACGTCCCCCCACCCAGTGCTTTCAAGGTGGTTTTGAGCAGGCCATTGTACCGTTCAACTTTCCCAGCTGCTGGTGCATGATAAGGGATATGGTACACCCACTCGATGCCATGTTCCCTAGCCCAGGTGTTTATAAGGCTATTTTTGAAATGAGTCCCATTGTTGGATTCAATTCTCTCGGGGGTACCAAGTCTCCAAAGGACCTGTTTTTCGAGGCCCAGGATGGTGTTCCGGGCAGTGGCATGAGGCACAGGGTAGGTCTCCAGCCATCCTGTGGTGGCTTCTACCGTGAGAACGTAGCGCTTGCCTTGGCGGGTCTGGGGCAGTGTGATGTAATCAATCTGCCAAGCCTCTCCATACTTATATTTGGACCACCGTCCACTATACCATAGAGGCTTCACCCGCTTGGCCTGTTTGATCGCGGCGCACGTCTCACAATCATGGATCACCTGGGAGATACTGTCCATGGTTAGGTCCACCCCTCAGTCTTGTGCACACTTATAGGTGGCATCTCTGCCCTGGTGGCCTGAGGCATCATGGGCCCATGGAGCTAAGAACAGCTCCCCTTTGTGTTGCCAGTCTAAATCTATCTGTGCCACCTCTATCTTTGCGGCGTGATCTACCTGCTTGTTGTTCTGGTGTTCTTCGTTAGCTCGGCTCTTAGGGACATGGGCATCTACATGGCGGACCTTTACGGGTAGCTTCTCTACCCAAGTGGCAATGTTTTTCCATTCATCAGCTGCCCAGATTGGCTTTTTTCTACGCTGCCGGTTGGCCTTTTTCCACCTTTCCAGCCAACCCGATAGAGCATTGGCTACCATCCACGAATCGGTGTAGAGATAGAGCTTTGGCCACTTCTCTCTCTCAGCAACGTCCAGGGCCAGCTGAACAGCTTTGAGTTCAGCAAATTGGCTCGACCCACCCTCTCCTTCAGTGGCTTCTGTGATCTGTCGTGTGGGGCTGCACACAGCTGCTTTCCACTTCTGGTTCATCCCTATGATGCAACAGAAACCATCAGTGAAAAGGGCGTAGCACTTTTCTTCATCTAGCAGTTGATTGTATGGCGGACCCTCCTCAGCCTGGGTCACTTGTTCTTGCTCCTCTTCATCAGTGAGGCCAAAGCTTTCACCTTCTGGCCAGTTCGTAATTATTTCCAGGATCCCAGGGCGGTTCGGATTTCCAATGCGGGCGCGCTGTGTGATAAGTGCGATCCACTTACTCCATGTGGCATCGGTGGCGTGGTGGGTAGAGGGAGCCTTTCCTTTGAACATCCACCCCAGCACTGGTAGTCGGGGGGCCAGGAGGAGTTGTGCTTCAGTGCCAATCACCTCTGAGGCGGCTTGAACTCCTTCATATGCGGCCAAGATTTCCTTCTCTGTGGGGGTGTAGTTGGCTTCAGACCCTCTGTAACTCCGGCTCCAGAATCCCAGCGGTCGGCCTCGAGTCTTTCCAGGCACCTTCTACCAAAGGCTCCAGGACAAGCCATTGTTCCCGGCTGCAGAGTAAAGCACATTCCTCACCTCTGGTCCTGTCCTTACTGGGCCAAGCGCTACCGCGTGAGCGATCTCCTGCTTGATCTGGGCAAACGATTGTTGCTGTTCAGGGCCCCAGTGAAAATCGTTCTTCTTGCGGGTAACCAGGTAGAGAGGGCTCACAATCTGGCTGTACTCTGGAATGTGCATCCTCCAAAAACCTATGGCCCCTAGGAAAGCTTGTGTTTCCTGTTTGTTGGTTGGCAGAGACATCGCAGCGATCTTATTGATGACCTCCGTGGGAATCTG
>JAVTVJ010000320.1:0-11081 GCA_034509425.1 Eopsaltria australis | reverse complement strand
TGTAAGAATTGGTATTATATAATAATATCAAACCAGTACAGAATTTCTGTACAAAATGGGTGCCAAGACAAGATGCAGTGGATAATTGTGGCTAATAAGGTTCAGAAATTTACCAAATTCTAAATCAACTTAAGCTGTTGTTTGGTTTTTTAATGTGCCTTATATTAAGGATAATACAAGTTTTTTACCAAGTGAAACTGTCAAAAAAGGAGTCAAATAGATCTTCCCACTTGTTGATTTTATAAAAACCTTTATAAAAATAGAGTAATGATAAATTATATCTCAATGCATTTCATTACCAAAGTGCAAGAAACACACCAAGGAAAGTATCATATAATCACAGAATCATTCAATATCCTGACTTGGAAGGGACCCAGGGGCCATCAAAGTCCAACTTCTGGCCTTGCACAGGATAGGCCTAGAATCACACCATGTGCTTGAGAGCATTGTCCAAACACTTCTTGAACTCTGTCAGGCTGTGACTATTTCCCTGGAGAGCCTGTTCCAGTGCCCAACCCCCTGGATTATAAACCTTTTTCAAAAATCCAGCCTAAACAACTTCAGGCCATTCCCTTGGGTCCTGTTATCACCACAGAGAAGAGATCAGTGCCTGCCCCTCCTCTTCCAGTCATGAGGAAGTTGTAAACTGCAATGAGGTCTGTCCTCAGTCTTCTCCAGTCTGAGCAGATCAAGCGACCTCAGCCACTCCATACAGCTTTCTCTCAAGGCCCTTCACCATCTTCCTTGCCCTCCTTTAGACCTTCTAATAGCTTTATATCTTGCTCATTTTATAGTGCCCAGAACTGCCCCCAGCACTCAAGGTGTGTCTGCCCCAGTGCAGAGCAGAGCAGGACAATCCCCTCCCTTGCCCAGCTGGTGATGCTGTGCCTGATGCCCCCCAGGACAGGGTTGGCCCTCCTGGCTGCCAGGGCACAATGACTCATGTTCAACTTGCCATCGACCAGGACCCCCAGGTCCCTTTCCACAGTGCTGCTCTTCAGCCTCTGGTTCCCCAGTCTGTCTGTACACATTGGGTTGTCTCATCCCACGAGTGGCATTCAGCACTTTGTTAAACTTCATAAAAAGGGTGATAGCTGCGTCAGCGAATAAATTTTTCCATACAGAATTTCAGCAGGCAGCAGGGAGAACAGTGCCTTAGGGCCGGGACACAAAAAGTGTCCCTTTTCTCTGAGAAAGAGAACTCTGCCCCCCAGTTTCTTGCTGTCAGTTTGGAGGAGGGTTTTGGCCCTGCAAGGGCAGCCAGGGTCCTTGTCGATGGCAGCTTGGGTCTGTGAGGTATCTTGATGCATGCGAACTTTCAGGAGGCATCCGGGAGCGCAGTGCCTTAGGGCCGGGACACAAAAAGTGTCCCTTTTCTCTGAGAAAGAGAACTCTGCCCCCCAGTTTCCTGACGTCAGTTTGGAGGAGGGTTTTGGCCCTGCAAGGGCAGCCAGGGTCCTTTTCAATGGCAGCTTGGGTCTGTGAGGGATCTTGCTCCATGCGGAATTTGAAGAGGCGGCTGTCGACTCCAAGACATGGGGCCTACGATATAAAGGATGGCACTTATCCACGTGAAAGAAAACTCAGTCTCCCAAATCCATGATGCCAGTTTTTAGGAGGCATTTAGCCCTACAATTGCAGCCAGAGTTCTTGTTGATGGCAGCTTGCGTCAGCCAGGAATCTTAATTCATACGAAATTTCAGGTGGCGTCCGAGAGAACAGTGCCCTCGGGCCGGGACACAAAAAGTGTCCCTTTTCTCTGAGAAAGAGAACTCTGCCCCCCAGTTTCTTGATGTCAGCTTGGAGGACGGTTTTCACCCTGCAAAGGCAGCCAGGATCCTACTCGGTAGCAGCTTGGGTCTGCGAGGAATCTTGATCCATGCGGAATTTCAGCAGGCAGCAGGGAGCGCAGTGCCTTAGGGCCGGAATACAAAAAGTGTCCCTTTTCTCTGAGAAAGAGAACTCTGCCCCCCACTTTCTTGATGTCAGTTTGGAGGAGGGTTTTGGCCCTGCAAGGGCAGCCAGGGTCCTTCTCGGTGGTACCTTGGGTCTGTGATGGATCTTGCTCCATGCGAAATTTGAAGAGGCGGCTGTCGACTCCCAGACATGGGGCCTGCGATACAAACAATGGCGCTTTTCCATGTGAAAGAAAACTCAGTCCCCCAGATCCATGATGCCAGTTTTTAGGAAGCATTTAGCCCTACAATTGCGGCCAGTGTTCTAGTTTATGACAGCTTTTGTCTGGGAAGGATCTTGATCCATACAGATTTTCAGGAGACCTCCGGGAGCACAGTGCCTTCGGACCGGGACACAAAAAGTGTCCCTTTTCTCTGAGAAAGATAACTCTGCCCCCCAGTTTCTTGATGTCAGTTTGGAGGAGGGTTTTGGCCCTGCAAGGGCAGCCAGGGTCCTTGTCGGTGGCAGCTTGGGTCTGTGATGGATCTTGGTCGATGCGGAATTTGAAGAGGCGGCTGTCGACTCCCAGACATGGGGCATACGATACAAATGATAGCACTTTTCCACGTGAAAGAAAACTCAGTCTCCCAAATTCATGATGCCAGTTTTTAGGAGGCATTTAGCCCTACAATTCCAGCCAGAGTTCTAGTTGATGGCAGCTTGGGTCTGGGAAGGATCTTGATCCATACGGAATTTCAGGAGGCATCCGGGAGCACAGTGCCTTAGGGCCGGGACACAAAAAGTGTCCCTTTTCTCTGAGAAAGAGAACTCTGCCCCCCCACTTTCTTGATGTCAGTTTGGAGGAGGGTTTTGGCCCTGCAAGGGCAGCCAGGGTCCTTTATCGGTGGCAGCTGGGGTCTTCGAGGAATCTTAATCCATGCGGAATTTCAGCATGCGGCTGTCAACTCCCAGATGTGTGGCCTTCGATACAAACAATGGCGCTTTTCCATGTGAAAGAAAACTCAGTCCCCCAGATCCATGATGCCAGTTTTTAGGAGGCATTTAGCCCTACAATTGCAGCCAGAGTTCTAGTTGATGCAGCTTGGGTCTGTGAGTGATCTTGATCCATACGGAATTTCAGGAGGCATCCGGAGAACAGTGCCTTAGGGCCCGGACACAAAAAGTGTCCCTTTCCTCTGAGAAAGAGAACTCTGCCCCCCACTTTCTTGATGTCAGTTTGGAGGAGGGTTTTGGCCCTGCAAAGGCACCCAGGCTCCTTGTTGGAAGCAGCTTGGGTCTGCGAGGAATCTTGATCCATGCGGAATTTCAGGAGGCATCCGGGACCACAGTGCCTTAGGGCCGGGACACAAAAAGTGTCCCTTTTCTCTGAGAAAGAGAACTCTGCCCCAGTTTCTTGATGTCAGTTTGGAGGAGGGTTTTGGCCCTGCAAGGGCAGCCAGGGTCCTTGTCGGTGGCAGCTTGGGTCTGCGAGGAATCTTAATCCATGCGGAATTTCAGCATGCGGCTGTCAACTCCCAGATAAGTGGCCTTCGATACAAACAATGGCGCTTTCCATGTGAAAGAAAACTCAGTCCCCCCAGATCCATGATGCCAGATTTTAGGAGGCATTTAGCCCTACAATTGCAGCCAGAGTATTTGTTGATGGCAGCTTGGGTCTGATGCCGTTTGGTTTCTGCCTTTTTTCTTTTATATGTTCTCTGTACTCTCTGCCCATATTTTTGTGGCTCTGTAGCCTACTATATTGATAGCTAGTTTTTCCAGTGCCTTTCCGTGGCCTTTCCCTAAGCAGAGGGACAGGGCAAATTCCAGAGCTCCAAGCCCCGGGGGGGTGCGGGGCCCCGTCCTGTCTCGGTTCTTCCTGGGAACCAAGGCCGAGGACAACTCTGAGGTACATTTTCGTAGACGGAGCGCAGCCGGTGCTGAGGGGGGGGCTCCGGGGAGGGGGCTGGACCTGAGGGGGAATTGAATCACCACTTGTTCTCCTTATTGGTGCTCTTGATCAGTTATGCTAATTTCCTAAAGGCTGTAGATATGTGCTCACCCCTGGAGGGGCCGGGCTTTTATGGACACCTTTCCATAACTGCTCCTGAAGACCTTAAAAATAAAGATCCCCTTTTATATTGCCTCCTTGCTGAGATGATCTCGAGTTTCTTTTCCAGGCTGGGGGAAAAGGCAACAGGTCTGGGAAGGGTCTTGATCCGTGCGGCATTTCAGGTGGCGTCCGGGAGCACAGTGCCCTCGGGCCGCGACACAAAAAGTGTCCCTTTTCTCTGAGAAAGAGAACTCTGCCCCCCAGTTTCTTGATGTCAGTTTGGAGGAGGGTTTTGGCCCTGCAGGGGCAGCCAGGGTCCTTGTCGGTGGCAGCTTGGGTCTGCAAGTAATCTTGATCCATGCGGAATTTCAGCAGGCAGCAGGGAGAACAGTGCCTTCGGGCCGGGACACAAAAAGTGTCCCTTTTCTCTGAGAAAGAGAACTCTGCCCCCCTCTTTCTTGATGTCAGTTTGGAGGAGGGTTTTGGCCCTGCAAAGGCAGCCAGGGTCCTTCTCGGTGGTAGCTTGGGTCTGTGAGCGATCATGCTCCATGCGGAATTGGAGGAGGCGGCAGTTGATTCCCAGACATGGGGCCTACGATACAAATGATGGCACTTATCCACGTGAAAGAAAACTTAGGTCCAAAATTCATGATGTCGGTTTGGTGGAGGATTTTTTCCCTACAAATGCAACCAGAGTCCTGGTTGATGGCAGCTTGCGTCAGCGAATAATCTTGATCCATACGGAATTTCAGGTTGCGTCCGGGAGCAGAGTGCCTTAGGGCCGGGACACAAAAAGTGTCCCTTTTCTCTGAGAAAGAGAACTCTGCCCCCCACTTTCTTGATGTCAGTTTGGAGGGAGGTTTCGGCCCTGCAAGGGCAGCCAGGGTCCTTGTCGGTGGCAGCTTGGGTCTGCGAGGAATCTTAATCCATGCGGAATTTGAAGAGGCGGCTGTCGACTCCCAGACATGGGGCCTACGATACAAATGATGGCACTTATCCACGTGAAAGAAAACTCACCCCCCCAGATCCACGATGCCAGTTTTTAGGAGGCATTTAGCCCTACAATTGCAGCCAGAGTTCTAGTTGATGGCAGCTTGGGTCTGGGAAGGATCTTTATCCGTGCGGCATTTCAGGTGGCGTCTGGGAGCAGAGTGCCTTAGGGCTGGGACACAAAAAGTGTCCCTTTTCTCTGAGAAAGAGAAATCGGCAACCCACTTTCTTGATGTCAGTTTGGAGGAGGGTTTTGGCCCTGCAAGGGCAGCCAGGGTCCTTCTCGGTGGCACCTTCGGTCTGCGAGGAATCTTGATCCATACGGAATTTCAGCAGGCAGCAGGGAGAACAGTGCCTTAGGGCTTGGACACAAAAAGTGTCCCTTTTCTCTGAGAAAGACAACTCTGCCCCCCAGTTTCTTGATGTCAGTTTGGAGGAGGGTTTTGGCCCTGCAAGGGCAGCAAGGGTTCTAGCCGGTGGCAGCTTGGGTCTGTGAGGGATCTTGATCCATGCGGAATTTCAGGAGGCGGCTGTCGACTCCCAGACATGGGGCCTACGATACAAATGATGGCACTTATCCACGTGAAAGAAAACTCAGTCTCCCAAATCCATGATGCCAGTTTTTAGGAGGCATTTAGCCCTACAATTGCAGCCAGAGTGCTAGTTGATGGCAGCTTGCGTCAGCCAGGAATCTTGATCCATACGGAATTTCAGGTGGCGTCCGGGAGCAGAGTGCCTTAGGGCTGGGACACAAAAAGTGTCCCTTTTCTCTGAGAAAGAGAACTCTGCCCCCCACTTTCTTGATGTCAGTTTGGAGGAGGGTTTTGGCCCTGCAAAGGCAGCCAGCGTCCCTGTCGGTGGCAGCTTGGGTCTGCGAGGAATCTTATCCATGCGGAATTTCAGGAGGCATCCGGGAGCACACCGCCCTAGGGCCGAGACACAAAGAGTGTCCCTTTTCTCTGAGAAAGAGAACTCTGCCCCCCACTTTCTTGATGTCAGTTTGGAGGAGGGTTTTGGCCCTGCAAGGGCAGCCAGGGTCCTTGTCGGTGGCAGCTTGGGTCTGTGAGGGATCTTGATCCATACGGAATTTCAGGAGGCATCTGGGAGCACAGTGCCTTAGGGCCGGACACAAAATGTGTCCCTTTTCTCTGAGAAAGAGAACTCTGCCCCCCACTTTCTTGGTGTCAGTTTGGAGGAGGGTTTTGGCCCTGCAAGGGCAGCCAGGGTCCTTGTCGGTGGCAGCTTGGGTCTGCGAGGAATCTTGATCCATACGGAATTTCAGGAGGCAGCAGGCAGCACAGTGCCTTAGGGCCGGGACACAAAAAGTGTCCCTTTTCTCTGAGAAAGAGAACTCTGCCCCCCAGTTTCCTGACGTCAGTTTGGTGGAGTGTTTTGGCCCTGCAAGGGTAGCCATGGTCCTTATAGGTGGCAGCTTGGGTCTGTGATGGATCTTGCTCCAGGAGGAATTTGAAGAGGCGGCTGTCGACTTCCAGATATGGGGCCTACGATACAAATGATGGCGCTTATCATCGTCAAAGAAAACTCAGTCTCCCAAATCCATGATGCCAGTTTTTAGGAGGCATTTAGCCCTACAATTGCAGCCAGAGTTCTTGTTGATGGCAGCTTGGGTCTGGGAAGGATCTTGATCCATACGGAATTTCAGGTGGCGTCCGGGTGCAGAGTGCTTTAGGGCCGGGACACAAAAAGTGTCCCTTTCCTCTGAGAAAGAGAACTCTGCCCCCCACTTTCTTGATGTCAGTTTGGAGGAGGGTTTTGGCCCTGCAAAGGCAGCCAGGGTCCTTGTCGGTGGCAGCTGGGGTCTATGAGGGATCTTGATGCATGCGGAATTTCAGGAGGCATCCGGGAGCACAGTGCCTTCAGGCCAGGACACAAAAAGTGTCCCTTTTCTCTGAGAAAGAGAACTCTGCCCCCCAGTTTCTTGATGTCAGTTTGGAGGAGGGTTTTGCCCTGCAAGGGCAGCCAGGGTCCTTGTCGGTGGCAGCTTGGGTCTGCGAGGAATCTTAATCCATGCGGAATTTTAGCATGCGGCTGTCAACTCCCAGATATGTGGCCTTCGATACAAACAATGGCGCTTTTCCATGTGAAAGAAAACTCAGCCCCCCCATATCCATGATGCCAGTTTGTAGGAGGCATTTAGCAATACAATTGCAGCCAGTGTTCTAGTTGATGGCAGCTTGGGTCTGTTAGGGATTTTGCTCCATGCGGAATTTGAAGAGGCGGCAGTTGATTCCCAGACATGGGGCCTACGATACAAATGATGGCACTTATCCACGTGAAAGAAAACTTAGGTTCAAAATTCATGATGTCGGTTTGGTGGAGGATTTTAGCCCTACAAATGCAACCAGAGTCCTGGTTGATGGCAGCTTGCGTCAGCGAATAATCTTGATCCATACGCAATTTCAGGTGGCGTCCGGGAGCAGAGTGCCTTAGGGCCAGGACACAAAAAGTGTCCCTTTTCTCTGAGAAAGAGAACTCTGCCCCCCAGTTTCGTGATGTCAGTTTGGAGGAGGGTTTTGGCCCTGCAAGGGCAGCCAGGGTCCTTGTTGGTGGCAGCTTGGGTCTGCGAGGAATATTAATCCATGTGGAATTTTAGGAGTCATCCGGGAGCACAGTGCCTTAGGCCCGGGACACAAAAAGTGTCCCTTTTCTCTGAGAAAGAGAACTCTGCCCCCCAGTTTCCTGACGTCAGTTTGGAGGAGGGTTTTGGCCCTGCAAGGGCAGCCAGGGTCCTTGTCGGTGGTAGCTTGGGTCTGCGAGGAATCTTGATCCATGCGGAATTTCAGCAGGCAGCAGGCAGAACAGTGCCTTAGGGCCGGGACACCAAAAGTCTCCCTTTTCTCTGAGAAAGAGAACTCTGCCCCCCACTTTCTTGATGTCTGTTTGGAGGAGGGTTTTGGCCCTGCAAGGGCAGCCAGGGTCCTTCTCAGTGGCAGCTTGGGTCTGTGATGGATCTTGCTCCATGCGGAATTTGAAGAGGCGTCTGTCGACTCCCAGACGTGGGGCCTACGATATAAATGATGGCACTTATCCACGTGAAAGAAAACTCAGTTTCCCAAATTCATGATGCCAATTTTTAGGAGGCATTTAGCCCTACAATTGCAGCCAGAGTTCTAGTTGATGGCAGCTTGCGTCAGCCAGAAGTCTTGATCCATATGGCATTTCAGGTGGCGTCCGGGAGCAGAGTGCCTTAGGGCCGGGACACAAAAAGTGTCCCTTTTCTCTGAGAAAGAGAACTCTGCCCCCCACTTTCTTGATGTCAGTTTGGAGGAGGGTTTTGGCCCATGCCAAGGGCAAGCAGGCGCCTTGTCGATGGCAGCTGAGGCGTCTGCGACGAAGTCTTTGATCCATGCAGAAGTTCAGAGCATCCGGCAGAGCACAGCTGCTTAGGCCGGCTACCACCAAAAAAGTGTCCCTTTTCTCTGAGAAAGGAACTCTGCCCCCCAGTTTCTTGATGTCAGTTTGGAGGAGGGTTTTGGCCCTGCAAGGGCAGCCAGGGTCCTTGTCGGTGGCAGCTTGGGTCTGTGAGGGATATTGATCCGTGCGGAATTTAAGCAGGCAGCAGGGAGAACAGTGCCATAGGGCCGGGACACAAAAAGTGTCCCTTTTCTCTGAGAAAGAGAACTCTGCCCCCCACTTTCTTGATGTCAGTTTGGAGGAGGGTTTTGGCCCTGCAAAGGCATCCAGGGTCCTTCTCGGTGGCAGCTTGGGTCTGTGAGGGATCTTGACCCATGCGGAGTTTCAGCAGGCCGCAGGGAGGACAGTGGCTTAGGGCTGGGATACAAAAAGTGTCCCTTTTCTCTGAGAAAGAGAACTCTGCCCCCCACTTTCTTGATGTCAGTTTGGAGGAGGATTTTGGCCCTGCAAGGGCAGCCAGGGTCCTTATAGGTGGCAGCTTGGGTCTGCGAGGAATCTTAATCCATGCAGAATTTCAGCATGCGGCTGTCGTCTCCCAGACATGGGGCCTTCGATACAAATGATGGCACTTTTCCACGTCAATGAAAACTCAGTCTCCCAAATCCATGATGCCAGTTTTTAGGAGGCATTTAGCCCTACAATTGCAGCCAGAGTTCTAGTTGATGGCAGCTTGCGTCAGCCAGGAATCTTGATCCATACGGAATTTCAGGTGGCAACCGGCAGCAGAGTGCCTAGGCGCGGACACAAAAGTGTCCCTTTTCTCTGAGAAAGAAGAACTCTACGCCCCCCACTTTCTGATGTCAATTTGGAGGAGGGTTTGCCCTGCAAGGGCGCCAGTGGTCCTTGACGTGGTAGCTTGGGTCTGCGAGGAATATTATCGATGATGCGAAATTTTAGGCGAGGCATCCGGGAGCACAGTGCCTTAGGGCCGGGACACAAAAAGTGTCCCTTTTCTCTGAGAAAGAGAACTCTGCCCCCCAGTTTCCTGACGCCAGTTTGGAGGAGGGTTTTGGCCCTGCAAAGGCAGCAAGGGTCCTTCTCGGCGGCAGCTTGCGTCTGTGAGGGATCTTGATCCATGCGGAATTTCAGCATGCAGCAGGGAGAACAGTGCCTTAGGGCCGGGAAACAAAAAGTCTCCCTTTTCTCTGAGAAAGAGAACTCTGCAACCCACTTTCTTGATGTCAGTTTGGAGGAGGGTTTTGGCCCTGCAAGGGCAGCCAGGGTCCTTGTCGGTGGCAGCTTGGGTCTGTGAGGGATCTTGATCCGTGCGGAATTTAAGCAGGCAGCAGGGAGAACAGTACCTTAGGGCCGGGACACCAAAAGTGTCCCTTTTCTCTGAGAAAGAGAACTCTGCCCCCCATTTCTTGATGTCAGTTTGGAGGAGGGTTTTGGCCCTGCAAGGGCAGCCAGGGTCCTTGTCGGTGGTAGCTTGGGTCTGCGAGGAATCTTGATCCATGCGGAATTTCAGGAGGCATCCGGGAGCACAGTGCCTTAGGGCCGGGAAACAAAAAGTGTCCCTGTCCTCTGAGAAAGAGAACTCTGCCCCCCAGTTTCCTGACGTCAGTTTGGAAGAGGGTTTTGGCCCTGCAAGGGCAGCCAGGGTCCTTGTCGGTGGCAGCTTGGGTCTGTGATAGATCTTGCTCCATGCGGAATTTGAAGAGGCGGCAGTTGATTCCCGGACATGGGGCCTACGATACAAATGATGGCACTTAAACACGTGAAAGAAAACTCAGTCTCCCAAATCCATGATGCCAGTTTTAAGGAGGCATTTAGCCCTGCAATTGCAGCCAGAGTTCTAGTTGATGGCAGCTTGCGTCTGCCAGTAATCTTGATCCATACGGAATTTCAGCAGGCAGCAGGCAGAACAGTGCCTTAGGGCTGGGACACCAAAAGTGTCCCTTTTCTCTGAGAAAGGGAACTCTGCCCCCAGTTTCTTGATGTCAGTTTGGAGGAGGGTTTTGGCCCTGCAAGGGCAGCCAGGGTCCTTGTCGGTGGCAGCTTGGGCCTGCGATGAATCTTGATCCATACGGAATTTGAAGAGGCAGCAGGGAGCAGAGTGCCTTAGGGTCGGGACACAAAAAGTGTCCCTTTTCTCTGAGAAAGAGAACTCTGCCCCCCACTTTCTTGATTTCAGTTTGGAGGAGGGTTTTGGCCCTGCAAGGGCAGCCAGGGTCCTTGTCGGTGGCAGCTTGGGTCTGTGATGGATCTTACTTCATGCGGAATTTTAAGGGGCGGCAGTTGATTCCCAGACATGGGGCCTACGATACAAATGATGGCACTTAGCCACGTGAAAGAAAACTCAGTCTCCCAAATCCACGATGCCAGTTTTAAGGAGGCATTTAGCCCTACAATTACAGCCAGAGTTCTTGTTGATGGCTGCTTGCGTCAGCCAGTAATCTTGATCCATACAGAATTTCAGGTGGCGTCCGAGAGCAGAGTGCCTTTGGGCTGGAACAAAAAAAGTGTCCCTTTTCTCTGGGAAGGAGAACTCTGCCCCCCAGTTTCTAGATGTCAGTTTGGAGGAGGGTTTTGGCCCTTCAAGGGCAGCCAGGGTCCTTGTCGGTGGCAGCTTGGGTCTGTGAGGGATCTTGCTCCATGCAGAATTTGGAGAGACGGCAGTTGATTCCCAGACATGGGGCCTACGATACAAATGATGGTACTTATCCACGTGAAAGAAAACTTAGGCCCGAAATTCATGATGTCGGTT
>JAVTVJ010000319.1:974749-1130092 GCA_034509425.1 Eopsaltria australis | reverse complement strand
CCAGCCCAGGAGCAGCACCTTGCACTTGGGCCTGTGGAACCTCATTGAGGTTTACCTGGGCCCATTTCCCAAGCTTTTGACCCAAAATACCTCATTTCAGGTAATTATCTCACCACAAAGGCTGTAAAAGTAGCAGTATCAAGTATTTTAATCAATCTTATCTATCAAGACTTTGTGTGTGTCTGTGTAAAGTCTAAGAGGAGGAAAGCATAGCCCAAATCCTTTTTATGCTCCATGCTCAACTCCCTGTTGATACATGGTGCCACATGTGTAGGAATAAAAGTAAATTATTATTTCCCTCATTTGCTAGAGGTACAGGCACTGTGTTTTCATAGATAAAATAGGAAGAGAAATATATGGTTGCCATAACAACCACATTAAATAATATTGAGGTAAGAAAGTCCTTCACAAATGTTTTCAAGCGATAAGCTAATTTAAAAATTTTCACAGAGAGCATTTGAAAAATAAGATATACTGGGATATGGGCATAAAACTACAGAAGTGTTACTATAGTAACCTATGTTGTAAAGTACTATTCATGCAGTGATTATCCTGAGCAGATAAATCACCCTCATTAACAGTAAGGTGCATCTCTGCAATAAGCTGGGAGAGTAAATAATGTAACAGACTCTCTAGACATACTTATGCCATTAACTGTCTGGAACAACATTTTAAAATAAACAAAAAATAGCAAGATGCTGAATACACCAAAAAACCCCAGCACATAGATTTGGATTAACTCTGTGATTAAGAAATAGAACCTGAGAAACTCAGGAAAGTGGCTCTTCATATTTCTAATAGGTTAAACTGAATCTAGGTAGGACACCATGCTTTTTACGAATTTAATTTTCTTCCCAAAAATTATTTAATGCAATCATTAATTTCAACAGTTTATCACTCCAAGATTTGTATTTTGCCTTTGATTCTCTGACCAAGCTGTATTTCAAGAGTTTCCTGTGTGGAACGGCAGCAGAAACCAGCTGTTTTCATAGAATCAGGGAATCCTGGGTTGGAAGGGACCTTAAAGCTGGGCTAGGTCCAACCCCCCTGCCATGGGCAGAGATGCCACTCACTGGATCAGGCCCTATCAATCCTGACCTCTTTGGTTGTCTTCATTTTCCTTAGACATGAAAAACTCAATTTCTAGTTGAAATATTTCTCCTCAAGAAAATTCACAGAAAATGTCTTCAATATATAGGATGTTACAGATTTCTGCATTATGTTCATAAATTACATATGAAACTGTTGTATGCTCTGGGTATTCTTGGAATGTAACAGCTGCTGGAGATCACATTCATTTTAGACAGACACATAAGCAGCTTTCAAGAATGCTCCTCAGCAGTTCATCCTCAAATGTTAGCAATGGCTCCTGGGTGCACAGTGCATTTGTAATGTCACATAAAATAAAAGGCTGCATGAATCACAACCTACCTCTGTCTAATTAATGCTATGAATTTTAGATAAGTTAGACAAACAGAAGAACATGCTTGCTTTAAACCTGACTTTGCATGCTGAGACACCGTATGTATAAATAATACATATATGATTAGAAGACCACACATAATTCTGTTCCAAACACATTTTGAGTTAATCCTTAGTAACCACAGACAAAAGCAATATAAATAAGAGTTTGGACAATAAATTGAATCTACCTTGAGAAGGTGAGAGCAGAGCTGTAGCAGTTTAAGACACATGATCTGAGTCCTGCAGCAGCCCCTGCTCATCTCTCTGGGACCACATATCATGGCTTAACCTGGTTATCCCAACACTTCCCAAAGCTCAGCCGGAGTGCAAGCCCTCAGGCTACAGCAAATTCAAGTCAGTACAACTCAGATTATCTCCTTACTTTCCATGGTTAGATACATTAACATTTAAGTGTGAGAAACATCAAGGTGTTCTCCATTAAAATAAAATAATGTACGGAATGATCAAATTCACACAAAGCATGGATATAGTGAAGGGAGTTGTGCCAAGTTTCTCCATACCCCAAAAGTAAGACTGGGATGGATCTCAGAGACCTTAATACAAATATGAAAGAGTAGTTGATTTACCTCATGCAGTACTTATCAATGCTATATTTTATAAGCTAAATTTTTGTCCAAGGCCTATTTAACAGAGCAATAAAATTTGAAATCAAATTAATTATATAAATTAAATTAAATTTGAAAACTGACCGTTTATAACATACATACTACTAATGGAAAAACAACCATTCCACATAACTCCGTGACTTTTTGATTAGCCCACAGTAGCAGCACAATTCCAGAATAACACTGAAACTGTAATTCAGACAGCAGGAAGAGTGCGATCCAGCAGGAGCAGAAATATAGAAATTCATATATTCAAATAATACCTAGAAATTTATTACACAGCCAACCAACAGCTTTAAGTCTCAACAACTACTACAGGTGATTTTCTCTGATACCTCAAAGAATATTTTTGACTTGCCTTTAAAAACTTCATGATTGCCTAAAATATCAGTTATAATAAGAAAACACAGCGAGGCATCATCAATTTGGAGCAACGTTCTTATCGAGTCCAATGCTGCTCTCACTCCAATCAGAGCCTATGCATTTATCACACTTAGCTGGATTTCTATTTATTGAGTGCAGGTGGGACACTATATATAGGCATCTTGATCTGGAGTGGGAGCACCTGGATGTATTTCAGTGACTGCTATGTCACTTTCCTTCAACAATGCCAAAGTATATCCTCGGACCCAAAGGACTGAGTGAAAAATTAGAACCTGACATTTGTTAATGATAAAAGAACCCCAAAAAGATTGGTTCTTACAAACCTTGCTATTCACAGCATCACAGAATCACCGGGTTGCAAGAGACCCTCAAGATCATCGAGTCCAACCCATGCCCTAGCACTTCCACTAGACCATGGCACCAAGTGCCACGTCCAATCTTTTTTTAAACACATCCAGGGATGGTGACTCCACCACCTCCCTGGGCAGACAATTCCGGTATTTAACCACTCTTTCCATAAAAAATTTTCCTAATATCCAACCGTTATTTCCCCTGGTGCAGCTTAAGGCTGTGTCCTCTCGTTCTGTCAGTGGTTGCATGGGAGAAGAGACCAATTCCCCCTGACCACAGCCACCCTTCAGGCAGTTGTGGAGAGGGATAAGGTCACCCCTGAGCCTCCTTTTTCTCCAGACTAAACAACCCCAGCTCCCTCAGTCACTTCTCACAGGGCTTGTGTTCCAAGCCCCTCACCAGCCTTGTTGCCTCTCTGGACTCCTCTGTGTTTGCATAGGACAGATAAGAAAATCAAAAGAACAATTACAAACAAGCTTCTTGCTCTGTCCTCGTGCTCTTTCTGCAATGCCAACTTGACAGGCATTTAGAGAGCTGCACAACTGATGGTCCTGAGATACAAACTGGCAAAACCCAGACAAGGCCCCACCAACCAGTACCCAGCAACATTAAAAGGTAACATAAAAAGGCGATTTTGGTAAGGTGAAAACCAAACACTTCAAATAGACTATGGAAAAAAAATAAGGGCAAAAGAAGAGGGGAAAAGTAAATTTCTTGCTGACCAAGCTTAAGTACATCAAATTCCCCTTGTATTCAAACAATGGTGTACAACGCCATGAAATGTACACGATCCACTCACTCGTTTCTGATTTATCCTAACTTTTTTAACACAGGAAGCTTTTGAGAAGATATCTCTGTATTTTTAAGATTCAGGAAGCAATTTGATTAAACTTCAGAACAGGAAAACTATCACTTATTACAGCTTTCAATTTATGTTTTATCCACCCCAGGTGTATGCTCAGTAAATTCATTTTGTAAATACACTGCTGAGACTTAACATGCAAGAATTCATAACCAGGAGTAGCTAGATAAGAAATCAATGAAGGAAAGTGCAAAACTCAATTTGGATACCCCCTTAAACTCACCTGACCCTCACAAACTAGTTTGCTGCTTTTACAACCTAGTGCTTGGAATTACTACAAGAGAGGAAGCAGGAGTAGAACTCCTGTGTAAGTGGCATTCATATAGCAACAGCTTAAAGAAAATCTTGCTATCATTACAAATAACTGCTTAAGTGACTCAGAGAGAGAAATGGAACCTGGGGTAATTTAGTTTAGAATAAAAAGTTTATTCCTTTCAACCAAACAGATTTTACATGTTGATAAACCTTTAGGAGAGGTGAGTACAGATTTCACGGCCAGGCTATTTCTGTTGGGTGTAGGGAGATGCATACCACATGCAGACCTGCATTCAGCTTAGATGGGGGGGGGGGGGGGGGGGGGGGGGGGGGGGGGGGGGGGGGGGGGGGGGGGGTATTAACAATTTGAATTGCATTTCAGTCCCCCAGAGCCACAGGATATCACATTGCAGTGACTGCCATGCAAGCATAAAGGGGGAAAATTCCCTGCCTTGGGTTGTTTCTATAACAGATCAGGCTGCAAAAATTGGAAAATATAAATGATGGCTGAAAAAGAAAAATTATTTGCCCAAGGTACAAGAGGCCTTTTTAAAATTTGTCCCACAGAAAACCAGTATAATGCTAGCCTTTTGCATGAGAAAGTATTTTTATCTTAGTGCTTTTTTACATTTGAAACAAATTAATAGGGAAATTATGCTTCTAGTTCTGTACCACCCTTAGGTGAACCACATGATGCTCTGATAATAAAGACAGAAACTCTCTAAAGAGTGAAGAAAATGACATGCAGCCCAGGGCCCTGCTCTCTGTCCCTAAACTTGAATTAGCAGGTGCTGCCTGGTTCTATTTAATGGCATCCTTAATGTTCTTAAGTGTTATTGCTTGGTGCTGTAATATTATTTTGGATTAAGTTTCTACTGTTAACAGGAATGTTTCACATCTACAGTTTTGTGCTACTTGCATTTAATAAATGTCTATAAACAATCTTTCAATAGGAAAAGAGAATGAGAAATCTAGCCAGTGAAATTGCCTAAATGTGTGACAGAAAGATTTGACTGAGAGTGTTTTCTTTCAAAAATAACTATATTTGGTAAAAGAAAGTGATAATATAGCTATTGGTTGGGTCAAAATTCAATCTTTCACTGAAGTTTTCCCAATGATTTCTTCATGGCTGATTCATACTTGTAGTGTGGAACCAAATTATAGAAAGTTAATTTGTAGAAATATGAAGGAATTTCATATAGATTTGCTGCACTTTTAGTTACTAAGAATTCAGAAGTTTAGCTGCTGCAACAAGGTGCTGTAAGTAGAACTGTCAAATAAGCAACAGTGATTTTTCTTACAATAATAAGAAAAATGTGCTCTTTGAAAGCATATTATTTCCACTAGCTGAAAGGTCATTCCACTCACCCAAGAGATTTCAAATCAAATTTACCATTGATAATTCCTTTATAACATTCCCATATGCCGTATCATTTATTCCAAGGAAAACATGTGATAAATTACTCTTTATCATCCTCAGAAATATTCTTTTCAAGAAAGAGTATGCAGTGAGTGTCTATTTGTCACTGTAAATACCTTGTGATGTTTACAACTTGCTATTAAAATAAAGTAATTCCATGTGGACCACAGGTATTTTGTTGATATCTGTGTGGTAGATAACCTCAATAACCATAAGTCAGTACAGTCTATTTTTATGGTAATAAATGTTATACATGAGACTGAGCAGGATAAGCATAAATTCCTGTGAAATCTTACCCTTTGTTTTGGAACCATGGAAACAGCTCTGTTCTTCCTAGCAATTTGCTGGTGACTTTGAGAATACCAATTATGTAATTGTCTTGTAACTCACTGTCAGCAATAGAAGGTGTCACCACTGAATTCAGCTACTGGGATACAACATCACACCCCTGTTAACTCTAATGACTCTTAATGGCTGCTTGAAAACATTTTCACTTAGAAGTTATTCTAAGTATCTTAAAAGAAAATTATACTTTTAACAGCCTAATTATTTTTTTTGAGAAACTATTTGCTTTTTGCAAGAAATAACACCATTTAATAAAAAACAGTAATTTCCTAAAGTATAATTAGAAACCCGCTGCTATAATACTACATGTGAATTGTCTCTTTTCTAGCCAGAGGCTCCAGTGAGGTGTGATTTATATCCCAGGGCTTGTCTTAATGGCTGGAGATTCCTGCCTTGCCCTGCACTAAAAATAAAAGAGTATGCATAAGTTCTTCCAATAGAGGAGCCCTGGCAGCACAAAGCTGTGGGGACAGTACTGTGTCTAAGTTATCACCATGTTTTTAGGTACAGTTATATTAGTTATAGTTAGTGCTGAATTTTGAGCAAAACCACTTTACATCTTCACAGAAAATCAGTGTAAATGGAGGGGTGGAGAGGAATAGAATTCTCTGACAAACTAAAGACATTAAGCAGGTTAGTTAAAGGCAATGTACAGATATTAGAGAGCTGGAGATGTGTGTAATTGAAGCTATTGTTTCAAGAAAGTACACAAATTGTAGGAAAGACTTTTATCGACGAGCCAGGACAAAGACTCTCCTTTGTAGCTTACACGGGTACAAGTCACTCTATCAGTGAAATGATAATTGATTGTACACAACATGTATCAAGCTGATGTTGCATGTTCACTAAATTTCCACTTAAGGAGAAATAATTGTGATTCTTCAGCTACAAGAAGTTTCTCAGCTGCTGCTCTCTCTCACTACCTATGAGACAAATGTTGCATGCTGAACTCCTCAAAACAAAGATACCTTAAATTGATCAGATCTCAAAACCCCTGATATTTACACAGCAAATCTCAGTTTACTGAGCCTTTCATGAAAGACAAGGCTAAGCAGTTTTCTTCAAAAACTCATATTGGAATCCATGGGTATTTTATGCCAGAAATGTCTGATGGGTTTGTCTGACTTGGCTGCAGTTTGTTCAAGACCGGGCTCAAAATCCTTTTATCTGCAGTCACTGTAGAATATTTATCTGCAAGAATCTGCATTTAACAGATCTATAAATAAAAAGAGAATTCTCCTAAATAGAGTGTTAGTGTACAAAAAGCAATCCTACCAAAAACAACCAAAACCAATCCATGTAAACAGGTCTTGCATAGAAAGAAACGTGATTCTGCCAAATCCCAAAACATTCATAGCTGCTTCCTCTTCCCTATTATCTTCACAAATGAGAAATTTCAGTATTATTTGATGGTCCAAAATGATAGAGGAATACAACAGTTTTAACAACATCCTCAAAAACACATTTTTACATTTTTGTGAATGTGATCAGTGATAAGTGAAGGTGATCTAAACCTTCCACCTGGACAGCCATGACGGAATTACCTTTATTCTATACCCTGATGCAAACAGAATATATTAATACAATATATTAATATATTAATAATGAACTAAAATACAAAACTTTTTAGCAAAATGTACTGTTTCTTTTCTGTGGCTGTACATATAGATGAGCAGGGTCAGTATTATAACATTTGGTCCCCAAAATCCCTTCTTCCGTACTGGGGAAATTTGCTTCCCTCTACAAAGGGCTCAGACTCTGTCCTTTTCCCTCCAAACAGACTTAACTGCTTGTTCTCCACCCATTGTGACCAACTGGAGCAAATGTTTTTACTTCTCAAGCCTTTTTGTTGGAAAAAGAAAATAATCTTCTTTGCAGTTAAGGAGCTGAAGCGTATGAATTGCTTCCCCTGTTTTTCCCAGCAAACACAAATTTTAAAGCACAGAACCAAAATCTACTTATACTTTGCTTAAGAGTTTTTGCCTGCTATCCACAAAAACTGGCTGCAAAGTCAAAGAGGATTTTGTAGGCTTGGAACTGGAGAAATAAATTATTTTTTGTCAAACGCTTAGTGCATGTGTGTCTCCTTATTTACTCTTCTTTTGCATTAGTCCTGCAAATGATTTCTAGTGCGTTCTAAAATGATTTCTTTTTATGTGTAGAGATTAACTGACTTACAGTGGAAAATATCTAAGACTTATAAGTGAAGGATAAAACACACACATCAATACAATTATTTAAGGATGGGATGTCAGAACAAGGACTGAGTGAATGTGAGAAGAGAGGGAAATAAAGGGCTGTATCTGCACCACAACCACCACCCAGGATGTTTCAGGTCACTGCTCCCACTAAGCTCAGGCTCTCCCACATTCTGTACATTCTGTAGATGCTAAAACACCAATTGACATCTCATCACTCTTTACCCTTGACATTCTTCTGTACACTTGGTTGGTACAACTTTCTAGGCAGTTGCCCTTCAGGAGATAATTTACAAGGTGGTAGAACAGATGCTTCTCTTCCCTTTTCTATGACATAAGCAAATACCTTCTAGTTAAAGATATAATGCTGACCTGAATATTTTGCTGCATTTAAAAAACAGAAACAGTCAAGACATAATAAATAAAATCCTCATTATAGCATAAACCTTCTTTGAGTGATTTCTCCTCATTTGAAAAACAGCAAATTGACTGTATCACTGTAGCAGCTGTTTTGAACTGATGATTTGCAGAAAGCAGATGGGTTATTTAGCAACTGGGAAAAAATTAAAATTGGAAAGGCAGCATTACCAACTTTGGTAGAGCAACTAGAGGTGCATCTTTTGACACATAGCTAGCACTAAGAATAGGTGCACTCAGTGAAACCCTAAACGTGAGCAAAGACACAAGGCAAAGGAATGGCTCAGTTTAGGAGTGAATAAAAAATGTGGGTAAATGTGCAACTTACAGGAAAAATACCTTCACTGCAAGGAATTAAACTCTTGCGTGACACTGATTATTGCTTCTGAAAACCATCTTCTATGCCATTTCCTTTGAGGACATATTCAAGAATAAACAGTGTTAAGCAAAATATTGAACTACTTTGTATTACTGAAATGCCATTCCTGACCAAGTACTTATTTTCTTTTAAATACATTACTGACAAGAAATTAAGGAAAGCACTGATCTATCTTGGGTAAAAGTGTGTCTCAGCCATACTCATTGAAGCCTGCTAGGGTAAATAGGTGTAATTTTATTGGGATAAATGGAGCTGAACCAATTTTAAGCTTCACTGAAGCTTCTGGAGCTGAGGAAATAATATATCCCTTGTTTTGTAAAAGGATAGAAAAATTAGTAAAGAAGAATAATGATAAATTTAACTGCATCAGGATCTCAAAGATACAGTAGACTCATTTATTTCCCGAGTATTCTGAGAAGAGCTGGCAGTGTAAGATTAAGTACAGATTTATTTTTACTTAGAAATGCTGCTTGATTGTTCCCTTCAGTTGATTTTGTTTTAGAAGTGCGAGGCTACAGATTTAAATTCTTTGCAGGAATTCTCTGGTATTTCTGCAAAAACTATCAATACTCCCAGCTGAAAGATCATCCTTGTGAAGCATCAAGGGGTTCCCAAAGTATCTGATTGACTTTCAAAGAAAATTAATTGCCTTGTTGTCTTGCATCTTTATAGGGGAAATCATCAGCTCAACTCTTGTTTTTGTGGCTACTGTAAAACATCCTTCTCTCAGTCATGGGCAGAATACATGGTGAGTGGTAAAGGCAAAGGGAAAGTCACACACACAGTTAATTCAAATTATTTACCAAACAAATAATGAAACTCACAGGTAACATCAGAGCTCTCAGTTCTCTGCTACAGTAGCAGATCAGTAAAAATCTTGTTTACATTGGAATGGTTATGAAAATAAAACTGATGTGAAATTGGCTTCTTTTACTCTAAATACTGAAAATTGCTTTGTATCCATTCAGAAGCCTTTGATCAAGATACACTCTCCAGTAGTGTATTCTGGGTTTGTTTCTTCCCTCTCATTGTCTTTTACTGTCCTACTTACTGCAATCAGAATCTTAAATTCACAGGGGAGAAAAAAAAGCCATTTGAAAACAATAACCCAGTCATCAAGAGCAAGTGACACCAGGAATGTCACACACACGGTGATGCACAAGTCAGCCCTCTCTCTACTGCTGTTATGTTTTGGAGGGGTGATGACAGAATGCAAAGCTGTTTCATTCTAGGAGCCACTAAACCTGTGCAGCAGGGGCTGCAGCAGAAACACAGAGGAAATGAGAATAAGGAAAGTGGAATATGTGTGCTGTCCCATACAGCCATGCACTGTGGAAACTCAGCAAAGGAAAAAGCTCAGCCCTGGCTGGAAACTGCAGTGGATTTCTGTGACCAGGCCATGCAAGAGCCATGTTACTGGTTTGGCCTCAGCTGGACTCTTGGCCAGACCCAGATTCAAACACTGCCAACAGAGCTGTCCAGGAGAATCCTGGAAGCATGGAATGGCACTTTTCACTAATTTGCAACTTAGGAATTTTCTAGCTAAACATTGCATCCTCCTCCAGATACAAAATACCAGGAGCTATTTATGGTAGAATTGAATCTGGACTTGTGTCTCTAGACTAGACTCAACTAAATTTTTGAATGTGACAGGGTTGTCTATTTAAAATGCAAAATCTGGATGTAAGAACAAGAGCTGCATACCTGAACTGTGGTCCTACCATTAATGATATTTACAAAAGCAAAGTAGTATTTATTGATACATGATCTGTCTGGATTTCTTTGCCATATTGTTACTTCCTCCACAAGCACACAAATTTTTAAAAGTTTTTAAGAATCAGCCCTTTTCGTCCGCTTTCCAAATTCTGACACATCTCAGCAGTCACACTGAAATCAGTATGACTGTGCATTCCCCTAAAGATGCACATATTAAAGTTGAACACTTTTATTGCCAGGTGTTCCATTTTCTGATGTCATCTTCAGATGGGAGAGGAAGTTTCAGGCACTCATCCTTTCTCAGTTCCTTTCAGGACTAGAAGCATTAAAGAAGACTTTATGAACATTTTCAACAGCTCCCTAGAGAGCAAATGCTAAAGATTAGTGGTATCTTCCTTTCCACTCAATTATAGACTTTAGCTAGGAGAGATTTGGAAGGAACTGTTTAAGCACTTAATACCAAAGTTTTAGAGGGTAATTCTGGGAAATACAGATATAGCTGTAAGTCTATGCTACTCCTACTTCATTTTAATTTAGAAACAGATAGTTAACAAAACAGTAAATTCCTTAACAAAGGAAATAAAATGGCTTTTTAAAATAGAATTTCTCCACTTAAAATTCTTACAAACATTACAAGAGCCCTATCAGAGAAATGCTGGTTTAGGATAATATTCTTATTTAACCCAGTTCTAAAAAGGACAGAAAATTTCCCTCTCCTTATAAACACAGAATTTAAAGGGCAATGTTGTAGTTATTCAAGCCGTTTCAATGAGGCATGTTATGCTGATTACAAAGAGTGTCATAATTTCTTTTAACAAATTTGTAATTCTAATCAGCATTGCCTTTCTCTCAAGCTGTCAATGTCCATCCTATTATTCTCCTTGATAATGAAATTATTTAGACATCAATCAAGCATGAATGTTCTATTTTTGCTTGGAGAACAGCACATTAACAGGGAGAGGGTAGTTAAACCCCTCGTAGTGCTTAATAAATCGACCTCATCAACCAAAATTATCTACCTAAATACCTGCATGCAGATGTTCATGATTAACAGTTCAGAGAGGAATGTATGGCCATCCTTAGGAAACCTAAAGGTTTCTGATTAGTCCTTAAGGTACAGAAGACCTAGAAATGGCAGATAAATCCTTGAAGCAAATCCTCCAAGAGCTCTGACGCTACAGATGGATTCAAGTGAGACCAAAATGCCTGGTAAAGGACCATGAAGGAAGGATAAATCACACTGAGTTCTTTGGGGTTGTGCTGTACATCTTACTATCTTTTTAAGGCTAACTGAAAGCAAAAGAAAGATATCAGCATATTCCATCATTTGCCACATATAAAGTATCCTGAAAAAACATATCTGCTGTGGCTTCTGCTCCCATCTCTCAGGGTGGCACACACAGTTGTTTACCACTCCACTGGAACAGCCAGCACCTCCCCAGCGCAGAAGGGGAAAGGTACAAAACCTGCTGCTTTTCTGTCCTGCTCTGGCATCTGATGATGTGCTGAAACCTGTCACTGAAATACTACATAAAGCAGATCAAGGCAGACTGTTCATACGTGCAAACATACTTTTGCAGTTGGGTAAATAGGACTCCTAATGGAAAACACAGAAAACAAGAGGAGAGGCAGGAATATTCTGGCTTCCTCTGCTTAGGAACTGAGCTAACCTGAACAGTGGAAATGTGGCCTGAAAAGATGTCACACACATTCAGGGCTTGGATCCTTTGCTAATATCGTTTTCAAGTACATTTGGCTCTGGAGAAATGGGATACACAGAGCTCTAATTCAGCCTTTTTGCATGTACTGAATACACTACTTGAGTTACCACCCACGTTATTTTCAGCTAATTCAATACCGTACAAACAATCTTTCCTGTTTTAATATATTCTAAAGTACATTTAAGTATCTTAAAAATACAAATCAAATCTCTTCAGAGTGCAATAAAAGCACAATAAAGCAGGTCTAACACATAATCCAACATAATAACCACATATTTAAAGGTGGAAAATGAACTCCTATAACACTTGCAAAACTCAGCCAGTGCCCAACATTTCAGATCAAGAAAAAAATCTGCAGCCTGAATTCATCCAAGCTATTCAGATTATACTTCCAACTTTCCAGTTCTCTTTTTGCAAAATATACAAAGATTAAAAGGAATGAGACAGAAACCTTAGAATTTCAAGAAACTGATTCTTCTCAGCTTACCATAACCATGTATACTCATGAGTTTATTCATCATCATTTAGAAATATAGACATTTATTGAGTAGATGGGATGTGCTTGTCTAAGAAACATCTAATTCTTAAAACAGATAAAAGGGAAAGATAGGTCTGCAAACCACTCAAAAATTCATTAATAGAGCTAACTTAGCTTTTTTATCACACACTTCTCATAAAAAATTACTTCAACAGAGAATGAAAACACAATTTTCCCAGAAATATAGCCTAAAATTTATGTCCGCTTGGTTTGGATGTGAAAATATCACACCATACTTGTAGAAATTTTTATTAATGAACAGATTAAGGTATTTCCACTTAGGTAGCATGTTCTAATGGCAGATGTAAGGTGACAAATTCTGCTGTTGAGTGAATACACTCTGACATTTTTCTGGTGGCTTTGCATAACATAAAAGCACATTCTACACAAGGCATTTTCCTCTGGATTTCTACAAATATTCACAGACAACTAGGATACACACATAAAATTGGGGCATTTTAAAGAAAATCACTACCTTCAGTGTGCAAATGACAGGAAGGATGGAAAATGACAGAATTTAAGGAATAAAAAGATAACTCCAATTTCTAAATTTAACTGTAAGAGCTAAAAGTCAGACACTATGCACCACTTAAATCCCTCATGTATTTGTGTAAATAGCAAGAGAATTCCAAGGGAGCAACCTACTACAAGGACAGGTACTAAGGGGAGCCAGCTGGGGATTCCAGGGAGGTGAATACTGAAAAGGCTTTTGGGGCCTAATCCAGACATACCTGAGCCCAAAATTCCCTTTTTTCAAATTATTTATATGCCTAACCTGACCAATAAAACAAGACAATGCCACCAACACTTCCATTTCCTTGAACAGAAAGTGCAATAACTGTTCTAAGATAGAAAAATACTTGCAGAGGTTTTCCAAATCTTTGCCAGGAATAGGTTGCCTGTGACGGAATTTTTTCCCCTGGTGTTTCCATAAGGAGCTCTGACTTCCACTTCATCCATAAGGATTAAGAAAAATGGTGCTACAACTTTTATAGTTAACTTTTGAAGGAGTTGTGGAAATATTACACCTACAGAACAAAATGGACTTCACTTACCTACTGGACCACTTCTTAGCAAGCACATCTAATTCTATTTATCTGTCCCCTCTTAGAGTCACTTCAGGAGTGGCTGTTGCAGGAATGGGAGAATCATCCAGAGGCCCTGCTTGACTCCAGACCTGGTGGTTGCTTGGAATAGCATTGCTCTAGAAAGCAGTGAGTTCACGAAAACCCTTTAAGAAAGTATAAAATGCAATAAAAATAAATATTTAGGCATAGGAAAAGATGTTTTTTTCTTTATTGTGACTGTTTGGTTGCTGCACACTGACATTCCTACCTTTAGCATGTATAAAGGCTGTAAACAAAAGAAGACCCTTTGATAAGATCAAAATATTTTTGCTCACAACTGGTACAGCTATTCCTCCAAATTTCAATCTTCTTCCATGTGACCATAAGTCAATACACGATAGGAAATCTCTAAACAAACTGACAAATGCCATTTATTCTTTTTCTCCTGTTCTCTTAGGCTGATGTTCAGGGTTAAGTATGCTCCTGAAAGAGACTCCGACTTCTAGTCCATTTGATAAGTAGGTGAATGGCTTGGCATGTCTCTGAACTGGAGGAAATGTAACTGGAAACTTCCCACCATTTTTCTGAGCAACACATGGCTCCACAACCCCCAGCCTCATGCTGAGTAACAGGTCTGAAGTTTTTCCTGATGCTAAAGGATTTCATTAATAGGTCACTGAGCAACACCAAGAAATGACCACATATACCAAAGATCCCTGCTACACTGAGGTGATTAAGGCAGAGATCCAAAGTTCACTGCTACCAACCAAATATCCCAATAAATTAATTATGGATTCCAGTTTAGAAACACAGCAATGACTCCTCCATTTTTTATGTATATGATATTCTGAGAAACATCACAGTGTAGCAATTACCATTTCACTTGGACATATTTCTGATATTGATGGAGCCCCAGAAATGGCATTTCTGGTGTCAGGAAAGGTCACTCCCAGTACTGTAGCAGACATGAAGTAAAATGTGGGGGAAAGCTGCCCTCCTGGAGTGTGGCCACAACTCTTCCCAGCTCCCCCATGGGACAAAGGAAGGAAACATGAAACACCCTCATGTGCTCTTAGGACAGAGGACGCCAAAAACATTGTCAGGAGCTGCTCAGGGGCAAAAGCTGCCATTGGAGAGAACAGGCTTTAGATCATCTTTTACCTAAACCGGCATCACCAAAACATGCATTTCTGCTAACTCCAGAATGATGGGTGAAGATACACAGCTCATAATTTTGTTTTAAAGTTGCGTTTTAACTTCATAGTGTTCCACTACTTCAAAACACAGACAAAACAGGCATGAAAACAAAGTTCAGTTCTCTAAAATAAATGAGTCAATAAACAAAAATCACTGTCCATCCACATACAGAATATGGATTTTAGTTGCCTCAACTAAAACAGCAAGGCAATAAAATAAGGCTGTTCTGTTGTATACTACTGAAGCCAATTGAATTAATATCAGAAAAACTTCCTTTCAAATCATGTTAATAAAGGATTGTTGTAGCATCAGTTTTGCATAATACTTTATGTATGAGCTTATAAAGTGCAACAACAAAATTCTTAATCAGATAAGACATTTTTGGTGTCTGAAGGAAAATACTGCCATAAAAACAAATCCCAATGTTAAATCAGCAACCCACCCTGAAACCAATGCCATCCTCACTGTGTAAACTCATCAATAGTTATAATGCTGTTGGGAATAAAACATTTCCAGTACTACTAATATCACCACTTCAATAGTTCATTTAGAGGCAAAAAGCCTTATTGTTTTATCACTGCTTGAATAAGCTCTTCACATGTGAGAATTTATTACTTTAATTACAGAGAGTCTTCCATGTTATTTCAGGACTATCGAAAAACCATTTCTCTACAAAGGTGCAGAGATATTTTAATATTTATGGGTATATCACAAAAAAATTAAGGTTTTTTGATGGTGTAAGTTTAAAAAACACAGATTATCAGACTCATTTTTCAGTTTCTTGAAATCCAACTGCTGTCACTGGCCTGATTTCAGAAAGTCCCTCTAACAAGGAGTCCAATTTAAAAGGTTGCCATCTGGAAAGTAAAAGAAGGCAATTATTCAAAAGAATGAGAGTGCTTACAGGGCCTCCATTTTAGATAGCAGACAGGCATGCTGTTTCCATATTTTCAGGCAAAAATACATCAGTGAAAGCAATACTTTCGCAAAGATGTATCTGACATAACGAAAAAGGTGTAGGGATAAACCCTGCACTTACCAAAACAAAACCCAAACAGCCACCCACACTAAAGATACAATTAAAAACAAACGAGGAGGGGAAAGCAAGAGAACTAGAGGTGTCAAGCAAAAAAAAAAAAGGCAGCAAAACACAATCACTATTCTGTTACAAAGGTCTAGGCATTGTCACATCACTGATTATCCATGTTCCCATTTATCCATAAAATAATAGGAAGCTAAGACTGGCAGACAGAATTTCAAGAGCAATGACAGACAGGATTCACTGAAGTATTTGTTAAAAGCCACTAAAAAAAGAGCAACATAAGTAAAATATCAATATACTTTTTAAAGGGGAGAAAACAGAAATAAATCTGGAACCTTGGAAGCTACCTGGGAAATGCAAGAATGTCCCTTATTGCTCTCTGGAGAGAGAAGCTCCTGAGCTGTAGATGCTACAGCCTCTCATCACAGCAGTGTGGGTTTTTTTCCTTAAACCCTTAGGAGGGATGTGAAGAACTTTTAACTGTGTGCCTCTAATTTCCATCTGCTTTCTAAGCTGTATCATATACTATTAAAAACATCAAAAGGACTGAGTTTAAAAGAGAAAAATAAATAGTAGTTTGGAAATACTGAGAGTGACATATCCTAAGGAAGTAATTAAACCTCAACATTATTTATCGTATCTTGAATAATTTCCTCCATTGTTGGGTTCCTTATGGAATAACTCAATCAAATCCAGTTCCTCAAAGTATTTCACAGTCTGGCATCTTCCCACACAGAGAACACTGTTCCAAATTGTTTTACCAGCAAAAGTTAGCAAGAGATTTTACATTAATTTACATGTGTCTGGTACTTCTTGCATGACTGATGACACACTGAAGAGTTTTATTTTTGCAAAGAAGTTACTCTCTGTAATATTGTGCAAATATCACTGCCAGTGATTCTTGCTCATTCTTGACTATGACAGTGAACACTGATCCCCTGGGATAGCCAAAGACGAGCCTGGGGTCAATGGAAAGCAGATGAAAACCATTCAGTAACTGGATATTTCATTAAGTTCCGTACCACTTGAAGATATTCTGTCACAACAGATCCAAGCAGCTGAACAACAAGTCGCTTGTAAAATAATATGCAACTGGATTTCTTTTTCAAACAGAAGCTGAATTTCAGAGTAGGTTTTGAAGCACGACATTCTGTAAAATCAGCTCAAGCAAGTGTTCCTGGACTGCTCATTCAAACAATTATGATGAAGTTCAGCAGTTTATGTGGTGTCTCTGTAGTAAACTCAAGAATCTGACGTAAATTTATAAAAGCTGATATGCAGCTGATGAACTTTTTTTCCTGAGGGCCTTAAGTTTCCAAAATCCATTAAGACTTTTAAAACCCCAAGATCTGTCCCAGCCTAATTATCTAAAGGAGTGAGTCATTTGACAAAACATCTCTCTGATTCATAAGCTACTTGCATAATTTAAAAGCTGCTACTGCTTATCCAGCCCACACCACTGCTGGTGAAACTAATATGTGTAATGGTTGTGTTGGCACACTCTGGAGTAATACATGAGAGGATTACTTTCTCCTGGCTTTATATCATAATTTATGAAGATATGTGTATGTATACAGAGAGAGATCAAAACTATCTCACCATGTGGTGCTTTTAGCATAAGGTACCTTAGCAGTTCCAACTTAAAAATGAAGAAAAAAATCCAAGACACTTGATAATATTAGAATACTGGCATGCATTTAATAATTCTTTTCCTTCTTAGACACCCCCAAAGAATTAATAAATAAATTAACAACCAAGAGACCTTTATTTTGGTAAACTGTAAGATTTCAAAAATTCATTTCTCTTTTCATGTTTCAGAATGCTTGTACTAAACAGTGTTACCTTCTACTACTTATTCCTTATGAAAATTATCAGGAATAAGATTGTCAATGATTACGCATTATCTGGACTGATATTACAAGACAATCTTAGATAGCATTACTTGGTTTATAATAAAAATGGTTGAAAATAATAAATTAATTTTAAAAAGAGGAAGTTCTAAAATAAGGAGATAAAAAAATAAGAAAAGCAGAAACTAAACCCCCAGAATTTTAACACAGGGATATAATACTCTAGTATTACATAAATTTCTTGGCTCTATAACTAGATTACCAGTTAAATTGTAAATGTTTACTTTGCTATTACCACAAAGTATTTTTCCCTGCAATTTAAGCTTAGTGGGATAATCAGTGCCCAGAGCAGCACTTAGGCTTTCCAAGCTGTGGCAGTCTCAGTCTCCTGTGGCTCTCTCTATCACCACAGTGGAACAGAACTCCTCGAAGGCAAGTTCTCTTAACCTCACATCCTCCAGAGGGTAATTCAGAGTATCCTCTGTCTCTTCACTGCCTGTCTGAAGTGGCCTGGGAGACTACAATCTCTTAGATACCAACTGGATGTTTAAATATAGATACAGGAACTGTTTTCTTGCATCCCCAAAAGTGCTTAAAATACCTCCTAGGAGAGAGTATGGGAAAGAAGCAAGGAGGACTTCATCTGTAGTTCCTTCTTTCAATTACTGCTCCCAAGAACAAGATAAAATGGAACTGCAAGAGTCTAGTGAAAAGAAACAGTGGGAAATCATTTTGGGTTAGCACAGTTCAGAAAACAACTTGGGCTTAAAATTATGATTTTCTTTCCATAGGTATATCCTTTCCTGTGTGCTTTGCACTTATGCATCAAAGGCCATTAAATCTTTATAATTTTTTACAGATAATAAAACATGTAACCATTTAAAAGCCCTAATATTCCCCATCACTGGAAAAGAATCTCTTTGTAATACAGATCTGAGTATATTCTATGTGTCTATAATATTCTCCTTCGTTACACCACTGTTTTCTGTTTGCTTTACTCTTTCCTTTTGTACATTATCAGTATAACAGCAAGTTGAAGTGAATCATGGACTGGGACAAGCCATCAATGACTTCTAAAATTTCCCAGGAAATGCCTTAATTTACAAGAGTCAGCACATTTTAATTTCAAAAGAATTAAACAGGCAAAAATACATCTTTCGAAGCAAAGTACAGCATTCTTTATTCCAAATTAAACCTCAAATGATGCAACTTACACAGCAGTGATCTCTCATTTATCTACCAGGTGATTTTACTCTCATAACCCAGACACTCCCAATAGGAGCCTGTACTTCAGAAACCTTTCTGTTCTAACTGCCTTTCTCAGTTGTTTTCTATCAACCACCCCCAGAGAGCAGCGAGCCCAGCAGCTTCCTAAGTGCAGTGTGCTGGTAAAACTGGGTGCTGCACATTGTGATCATCCCTCAGTGCCTGGGGAGGCTTTGTTACCCCAAACACAACTCCATCTGTATTTGTCTAGAGAGCAGACTATGTTATTCCAAGTCAGGTGAGAGACTTGGGGAGAAAAAGACCTTTCCCCATCTTTTGTCACCCTTCAGCTGTTTACTCAGAGATGATGATCTGTTTGGATCCTGATCTGCCACCAGTTTACATCATAAAGGAAAATCTGTGAATGCTGAGCTGTTGGGTAAACAGCTCTAGCTCAGCCAGAACACACAGCCCTCCTGAACAAACAGATCTGTAGATACAGGAAGGTGTTTCAGTTTGGTCTGCAAGTCTATTTGGCCTTCTCAGGGGATTGCAGAGAAACGGAATAGTCTTTTCAAACAGATCTGAGCCTTATATCTCAAAGTGGGTCTGAAGGTATTCCCCATTTAAAAAGTCAGAAAGTTTTAGCTGAAAGTGGCTTGAGTTCCCAGGCAGGGATTAAACTAATGGTAGATGGAGAAATACTGTCTTACAGCTACCACACATCAGAGGCCATCACCATGGCCCCAGGAAGGACTTCTGCCGAGGGCTAATTGTGTTCAAATTCACAGTCCATACCTTCAACACCAAATTAATTTTGGAATGATGGTCCTTGAAGGAATGGATACATCAAAGGAAGATAACAATCGCTCACCATTTCACACTTCCATTTTGCATGAAAGAAGCTCCCAGTCAAAGAATGAATAACGTGGAAAGAATTATTTTCTGTTCCTGAAATCCAGTTTAGGTAGGCTAAATTTGTTGGTGTCAGTAGCACACAGTATCATACTTAATAAAACTTCTAAAATGAAAGTATTTATCCAAATTCTGACAGTCTGAAAAATGAAAAAAAATTTAAAATAATTGTTCTTGTTAAGTCCTGCATAAAAGTAGAAAATCAGATGAAACTTCAGGTTTATATATCTGATTGATATAAACTTTAAAATTTTAAGCACCATTACTCCTTGCTTTATTCAAAAGAATTGAGTTCCAATTTTTTCCCTTATGGAAAATCAACTCACATGGTACACGTGAAATATTTCAAATCATTTTATTCTTACTAATGTACAGAACAATTCCATTAATGAAATCACCACAGGCAATATAGCTATTAAATGGTATAAATTAGCCTGGCAATATTAATGAAACTTCAGGAAAGTCTCAGAAGACATCTCCCAAATACATTTCCCCATTAAACAATGGCAACTTCTAAAAAAATTTTCCAGGCAAAAATATTTTTTATATCCATGTGCAGGTATATGTTCTCAAGGTGAAGGCATGAGGTTCTACATCTCATTTTCAGAGAATCAGAGAATGGTTTGGGTTGGGAAGGACCTTTAAGCCTGTCTAGCTCCAAACGACTTGCCATGAACAGGGACACTTTTCACTATCCCAGGCTGCCCAGAACCCCATCCAGCCTGGCCTTGGACACTTCCAGAGATGGAACAGCCACAGTTTCTCTGGGCAACCTGGGCCAGGGCGTCCCCTCCCTCACAGGGCAGAATTTATTCATAATATCTGCTCTAAACCTCCCTTTTGCCAATGGAAAGCCATTTCCCTTGTCCTTCCAATGCAAGCCCTTGTCAGAAGACCCTTTCCAGCTCTCATGTAGCTCGTTTCAGTACTGGAAGGTGTTTGAGTTCTCACCTTTACTTTGCCAGGCTGAACAACTCCCTCAGGCTGTTGTTTTTGGGGGGAGGTTTCTGTACAGTACAAAGTTTTTCCAAGCTCTCTATACAAAGCCTCTTGTAGCAGAAATGAAGGCTTGCACTTGCAAAAGGTGAGAACTGCAATCAGGACAAACATCTGTTAGGACAGATGAAAGAAACAGAGTCACAAGTGCTCTCCCATGTTTGCCACAAGGAAGGAGTCTTGACAGCTGTGAAAAGTACAAATCTTTGAAGCTGATCCATCCACTGTACATGGATGTGGATTGTGTTGGATTTGTTTAACAAAACTTGAAGGCAAAGGTTTTGTGAAATTATGTTTAGCATGTCAAGCATTGCCAGATCTGAAACTTTCATACTATTTTCTTTAAAGGAATCCTTTACATTTCAATTTCTACTTGAATGAGATTCATCCAGTCTTGAAAAGGCAAATCAGTTTTTGCCAAGTGACAAAAACATCGACAAGTTTAAAAATCAAAAACAAAACTTTTATTGCCCACCTTTCTGTCTTTGGAAGTTATGAATATGTTGAGGAGCCACACATGAAAGAGAAGCAAATTTAAAATATGCTAATATATTGTATTTCTTTTATGATATGGCAGGAAGTGTGCAGCTTGGATAAATCAAATTACACAACATAATTAAACTCCAAATGTAACATTCAAATGGCAAGTCATAGAAAATGATAAAGAATTCATAAATAGGAAGTATTAAGCACAGTAATTAGTACATCAGAGACTGCAAGGGAGTTGAGTATCTTAAAAGTAAATGTCTGTTCCCCCTCTTCAGTGAGGAAACACTCAAACTAATAAACATAAGCTTATATATGTTGAAAAATAGCTTCTGTTCCTTCAATTGCTAATTAAATAGTTAAATTTAAAAGCTTGAGCAAATTATTAACAATCTACCATTACCAAGTTAACAAGTTTTTTCTTGGTTGGTGAGCCACTGTCTGGAGCTCTATTTAAGGTATGTGTTTAGATTACTTCTGTGTCCAGCCCCTCTTATATCTTGAATTGTGTTCAGCCATGCTGACTTCAGGAGAATCTCCCCAAAGTCACAAAGCAGTTTGGGTTTATTTGGTTTGTTCTCATGAAGGGTTTCCAAATGAGTTCAGAGGTGAGGTTCTGGTTAGGGTTTTATTATCAACAAAACACTTCAAGGTAAAGGGGAATATTCTCAAAGAAAATGAGAACTTTGGTTAATATTCTTAGACTACTGACAAATCCTTATTATACACATGCTGCTATTTTAAAGTGCAGAAACAAATTATTATCAAATTTATTGATTTAAGTATTTATTCTACAACTATTTAGTAAAACTTGCAGAACATCAAAACATCACAAAGTGAAAGCAAGAATCTGTAAAGCATTAAAGCACTTTGATAAACATTAGAAGCCAAAACAAACAAAACTTTTTTCTGAAGGACAAAAAAGAACCTGAAATAATAATTAGAAACCCCAAAATCTGAGCATATACAAAACATCACAGAAAGAAGTTGAACTGGAGAAAGAGTCCCAAAACTATCTAAAGAGAAGCATAGCTGTCATCAATTAAAACAAAAATCAGCTGAAGTTCTAAAACCTCTGATCTTTCTACACTGCTATAAATGCAGCCCATCCCCATCTCGTAAGTTGTACTTATGCACAATGCACACATACACAGACTTCTTATGGAATTGTTTCTGGAAGCCAACAGCTCTGCATTTCAGGCTGCAGTCCCACCAGGGCTGATACCCAACACTCAGACTTTGTGAGTGCAAGAGAGCTCTGCTCAAGGCATTCAAAAAGCAAGCACTGAAAAATCACCATACAGAAATATATTGTACAGGGGACTGGAGGAATCAACAGGGAACACAGAGAACATTAGGAGGGATCCCAAATTAATCCTGATCAAGTCTACTTAAAATGGACAATTTGAGGCCTTTAATTATTATAATGTTTCTAGTTTATATATTCCATGCTTCTTTTTCTGGGATAATTCTTGCAATTATTTGAGGACGAGCACACAGAAAGAGCCAAATGTCTTGTTGAACAATGACTCTGTAGTATTATCAGTATCTTAAGTACTCTTCCTGGCTTAAATCTTTCTAACAATCCTTTTAAAGGCAGGATAAACACTCGCCTAAATTCTTTTAACTCTGCTAAAAACATTCTTCTTTATTCTCTTGGGGTAAAATCTATGACGTGATCATAAATACATGGGGGTTTTTTAACTATTGGGGTTTTTTTTTATGGATGTATCAGCTTTATCTAAAAAGTAGGAGAGATAATGAAAATCCTGATAAAGTACACAGCTAAATTGGATTAATATAATGGACTAGTGCAGTAAGAAATTATGTAATAAAAAAACCCAAATGTCTCCTTGAGATTGCATTAAAACTGCTTCTAGACAAAGGGCTCTTGCACTCAAACTACAATTTTAAAAGCTGTCAAGGACACTGAGCTATAAAATTGTTACCAAAAAAGAACCGTACAACTGTGTTCATCATTAACACTAAATCTCAACCTTTCTCAAGAATATCAGAGAAGGTGCTCCTTCTCCTCATGACAAATGTGCCCACAATTATCAATAGAAATTGCTTGTTCAATAAAAACCTCTTTATCCCTTCTGTGTATCCAAAATTTAAATAGAGTTTGGGGAGCACAGGGAGGTCTCTTCCTGCTTTCCTTTTTGACACCAAAAGAATGGCACAATTCAATTACTGAAAATAGCCCCAAATAAAAACCATTCAAATAGTCAATTCAGGGAATATAAACTGTGTTCTGACTATGAAAACAGATGTCCAGGTGTCAAACACTAAAGCATGTCTGCAATACCACACTGCTTATGGAATCTGAATACTATCCTGGGTGGTTTTGGTTTGTTTTTTTTTTGTTTGTTTGTTTGTTTGTTTGTTTTTTAATTTTATTTTCTTTACTCCCTAACTGTTACCACAGAGTCATTAAAGTGCAAGGTATTTAACAAAAATTCCACTGTTCTACCTGCCCCACAGAAATAAATATGAAGGTAAAACACCTTTACAAAGGGAACACCTGATAGCTTTGGTCACAACAGCAGGACTTAATCTGTCTCTAAACGTTTCCGTTAAAACAGATTCCCTTTTTGTTTCTCACAGCAGCTTGCTTGGGCAGATGTGCTTGCTCAAACCCTGCAAGACAAAGTTCTGTTTCCTACCCTCACCCTGCACAGAGCAGCTGGGCAGCCATAAGGCACAGGAGCCTCAACTGGTACCAATTAATTGCCACATGTGCTCAAGTTAATACAAAACATTCGGCTACTGGTCCATAAGAAAGTGCAAATTCCCCTTGAAATATCACCTGCCAACAAAAGGAAAACCTTCACAGCTCTCCAAGGTCTTATTCCTGAACATCAAAATATTCTGGGTTTGGAAGAATTAAACACATAAATGAAACGTCATTATTAAACAATGTTCCTTTCAGTACAAAAGCTGAGCAATTCCTTTCTAGCGTAGTATCATGAAAGTCATTCAAACTTTTCTGGTTGGGATAAAACAGTAAAAACCAGGAATGTGAGAGTTGGCATTCACTTAGCTGTCTGCCAGTTCTCTGCTTTGAATTGCTCTATGAACACACTTGTCTGACCACAAAGAAACGCTTCCGTCCTAAACTCAAGCAGTCCAAGTCATCTTCTTTAGATGCCTGAAAACAACAGCAAACATCCTGGAATGTTAAATATCCAGTGTCATCTTATTAACATTTATGTCTGAGTCTGCATCCAGAACATGCATACAATTATAGTCTCCAGTCTGGGAAAAATAACAAGGGTCATCCCTGCTGAATCTGAGGGCATCTCATCTTTAGCAATCTGAAGCAAGGTAAACCCCCCATGAGTAAAACATGGCAGGCAGGAAATTAAACTGACTTTCACACAGGTTACACCCTAGGCATTGGACCAGATCCACTATGAAGAAAAGTAATTATGAATGAAAATTAACAGCATTGGAATTCTATTCGTAATTATCACTGAGGGAAGGAAAGGTGAGGGAACAAATACCTCACCCCACAAAAGGTTTTACGAAACACTATTCTATTGAGGATCACTTTAAAATAACACTGAGTACTCTGGGTGTGTGTCCCTCACAGAGATCTCATAGAATCCTGCACGACATCTACTTATTTCTGCTCTTTAAAGATAATATAATTCAATCAGGTATTGACTGCCTGCCCACCATGGTTGATTGATTTCTAATTAACACTGCTGCAACAATGAAGCACACGTGGAGAAAAAAGAATAAATAAAAAAAGAAAGGCAACAAGTTGGCTTAGCAAGGTCAGGGCCTTAACATCAATAATGAGATCTCCTTCCACTTCTTGAGTTTAAAAAGTTACTTCTGTGACAGCTTATATTACTGTAGCAGTCCTTGGTAATCTGCTGCTTACGGACATTCACACAATTAGCGAAGGAACACTGTAAAAATCTGTTAAGTTTGAAATGGTGCTATTTCTATTAAAAACCCAAAGAAAACCCTGAACAAGAATTTTGTCAGTTGAAACAACTTTCTTCTGCAGTTTCCATGTGCAATTCCTTGTTTAGGTTCCTGAGAATAAGAACCACATCAAAAATCTTGGCAAAACAGTGTTTTCAGTGTTGGTTTTTTAGAGCATGGTGCTGGCAACACCGAGGTCATGGATTTGATCTCTGTATGGACCATTCACTTAAGAACTGGACTTGATGGTCCTTGTGGGTCCCTTCTAGCTCAGAATAATTTGTGATTCTCTGAAAATGTCTAACATTGACACAATCACACAAAAATCTGACATTTGAGCATACCAGAATTATAAATTTCAATTCTGCTTGCCCTTGCAATATGACAATCATAATCCCATGAAATTTAGACACGGGACACAAGCTCTCAATTTATAAGATACAAAATATCTCAATTCTACCTGAGAGAACAGAGGATTAGGATGTTTTATTTTTTTTCTAAAGCACTATTTTTATTTGTTCTCCCAGCTAGTGAAAGATATATTAATCTGAAAGGTGATGCTGAGAAGACAAAGATAAAATGCACAATTAAGATGGCAGGTTACAACTCATAAAACCTATTTTTCTGGAAAACCATGTGAGAAACTGTGAAGTTTGAAGAGGAAATTAAGTCAGAAAGAAGTTTTCATTACCAACATGTCTCAAAATGGGGCAAGTCCACAATGTCCATTTAAGAGAAAAAAAAATACTGAAGCATTAATTAGTCTCGAGACATTCTGCTGAGAATCAGAAAGTGTGGAATCCCCTGAAAACCAGTTCAAAAGATCTTTAGATTCACACCAGACAAATCAGTGAAATTGGCCCAGTTTGCAAAATGTGAACAAAGTTACTTTTGATTGATGGCAGAAGCAAACACTTCTTTTAGAAAAATTACAAGTACTTTCAGACCCAATCAAAGAATCTATTTAAAGAACAATTCCCCTTTCAATTCTTGTGACCATTGGTGTGTGCTATTCTAACAAAACTTCCCGAAATGATAACACCAGATCATCTCAATTTGCTAATAACACTATCAGAATTCCAGTAAGACCAGCAAAAATGCCAAATGGCAAGTTAAAATTCTCCCATTCAGATCACACTACACATTTCTTAGAGATTATCTGTTATTTTTCTACAACTGACAGTCATCGTGAGTTGGTTTCCTTGTTTTTACACAAATAATCTGTTGCTGGAGAACAAATACCTGAATCACCTTGTGTTTACATTTCAGATATATATGCATTAAAGCCCACAGGAGAAGCTTGATGTAAGCTTTCTGCCATCCTTCACTTTTGGCTGCACAAACATTCATCTCAAAGTATTGCAATTCCCTCAGAATGTGGCAGGGATTTCCAAGGCCTCTCTCCTCCCCTCCTTCTCTGAGCCTTCCTGGAGAATGCAGCCTAACAGGCAATATACTTTAATGTGCCTTTGGGGATGCCATGGCATTGCTAAAATAACACTACAGGCAGGGGAGGGCTGCGGGAGCTGCATAATGTGGCTTCACAGCAGAGGAAGATCCTTCTTCAAGGAAGGAACTGCAAAGTTAACAGAGGCAAGAAAAATGTTATTAGGAGACAGATTTCTTCATACAGGTACTTGATTTCACAGCAGTTGGTCTCAGAGGTGCTGAGTAAAACTACACTTGAAATAATATAATCCCTAAAGATCCATACTGAACTGCAGGAAGAATGTCTTGAAAGAATGGAAATTGTAGCTCTGTTAAATTTGTTTCTCATACACAGAGCAAGCATTCTTGGGGCTTAAATCTTTATTATCTTGACAGGGTGCATGACAAAGGAAGGTATTTGTTAAGCCAGTGACATTCTAAAACTGCGGCTCAGATTTATACTTTTGACAACCACCAGTTAGACAAAAGCAGGACTGAAGCTGCCCTCTCCCCACTTTGTTCTAAAACTTTCACACCAGGCTTTGCAATTTATTATAGGTCTCAGTCTTCCAGCATTTCAGCCTAAGTACAATATCATTTTGCTCAATAGTGTAATAAAGTCTCCAAAAAATGGTTCCAAGGCCACTGTTGAATACAGGCATTGGTAGGAAAATGAGATATTGTTCCAGGAAAACTGAAGTTACTTCAAAACACATTTCTCAGTAGACTGGTACGTCAATGCTATTTTACAGAAATAATTTTATTTCATTAAAAATGTGGTGGTTTCCTCTGTTGCACAACCTTCTTGGAGCTCAGTGAGGCTGATTATTGCTGCAATGTAAGAACAGATACAGGGAGGCCTGGAAAAAGCCCCTTAGGAGGAGTTACATAGACTTTTGACTGTAAAAACAGCACAAGCTCAGGCAGTGCAGAAAATGCAACCCTGTTTTTAATTAATAGCATGACAGGTGTGTAGAAAGTGTAAGACTGGAGATCAGAAGTTTCTACTTCTACTTCTATCTCTGGCTGCCCAGTTAATTTGAGCTCCGAAGTTCTGGTATCTCTTAGGGAAAAAAACACCTTCATTTTAGGTATTTGTGGAAAGCAGTTTAAAATGAGCAGATTGGAAGCATTACTATGAAATCTTGATATTCTTCACTTTGAAAACATATTTATATTACATTTGAAGACTTTTGCAGACAGAGAAGCTTTTCAGTTTTGTTGCTGCATTTGTTTACTCCAGTATACACACTTCTCAAAAATGAAAAAATTTTGATGCCTCTTGAACTAGTTATTTGCTGTGTCAGCTTCATACTTGTTGCAAATTCTCTGCAAAAATATAAACAAAAATGGCCTAATTAATGCATTACATTTGTGTCTCTTAACACAAAGCAGAAACCACAAGTTTTAAACTGTTCTGGCCCACTCTGTGACCATCACTTGATAACTCTGTTAGTCTGTAAAAAATGGAAATAAAGATGAGATCCTCTAGGGAGCTTTAGTTTTCTGTAAAAATCAGTCAATCCTAGCTGGTCTTTCAGAAACTGCATCAGTAACTAACATTATTAGGAGCACACAGTAACACTGACAAGAACCACTCTGCACACACATTCTGGTGTCCCTGACAGGGTTTCATGGGGGAAAACCAACTTTGCCAACTGAAGCCACTTCAGTGATGTCCTTTCCAGGCAGCTTTCCACTGTTTATTTTATCCTTCAGGGGTATCACTCAGAAGCATCAACTGGCATTTCTGTTAACCATATTCAGTCTCAAAAGTTTCTTTTTTTTTTTCTTTTAAGAGAATGATTACAATCAACACATAATCTGCCTTGCAAGTACACTTATACAGCAGTGGCAGAATCTCCACTGCCACACACAGTGCCTTGCAGGATCCTTACTTAAAAGATCTCATACTTTTTTGCAAGGTGTTTGTGACATTTCTAAATTACATACACTGAGAATTTTTTTTTTAGATTATCATTTGTTAGTTCCTCCTCACTCACCCCCTTCCTCCACAGAGTGAGAAACCATCAAGGAGACATATGACAAACCATACAGGAAGCGACTGCCAAAATGTTTCAGTGTGGATCTAACTGACAGTTCAGAAAGCGAAAAATCCTTTATACCCTTCTCATGTAGGAAAACTAGTGCATGCATATTAGAGTGCCCCAGTTTCTTTGCAGAGGAATATGTCTTCAAACACCTTTTCTTCTTTCCGTATTAGATGCTGCTTTTTCTCACTAATACAGAATCCAAAATTCAAACAAGATTTAAAAAGGATTTTGTTTAGGAGCTGAATATAAGATTACTATGCTCATCTGATACTACAAAATTATGCACTCCTCTTTCACTTCAAACTCTGTTTCCATACTGCTTCCATAACATAGGGAGCATAAACCATGGGCATACAAATGAAATCTAACCCACGTGTGATCTGGTTTAACAATCTCTTGATTGCCAATTACATTCCTCAATGCTGTTAAATTAGCAGTACCAAAAAATAATCCAGGGATAAACCATTAGTAGACCTTTAAAATCTCAGTCTGTTTTTTCATTCTGCTCAAAAGCTTTCCAGGCTGGCAGTGAAGAGACAGACACAGAGACAGCACCTACCTTAAAGGAAAAGCAGGGGAAGCAACATAATGCAAGAAGGCAATAAACAAATATAACTGAAATTTAGAATCCTCTGCATCACAACAAAAGGTAATAACTAAACAGAGAAAGAAAAATACACAGTACACATATTTGAAGTGGTCTCCAACAGGGGTTTTTTTTGCTGGTTTTGCACCTTAGATACAGCCCCCTACAAAAAGGAAGACAATCTCAAGGAGCAGTAAAGGCAAGCTGGTTTGTAAGGGAAAGTGAGGCAGGAGCCAGAGTCACAACAAAGTAGGAGAGTTGTGTACTCAGCAGCAAAGGGATGATCCTGCAAGGACCCCAGCAGGGCAGACAGGGCAGGGCCAGTGATGGGCACCAGGCTCTGCACTGCCCAGACTGCCAGGCACACCAGCAACCAGATAAGAGGTCACAGCCTCAAGATGCACCAGGGGAAGTTTAGGCTGGACATTAGGAAAAAATTCTTTATAGAAAGAGTGGCTGGTCATTGGAATGGGCTACCCAGAGAGGTGGTGGAGTCACCATCCCTGGAAGTATTTAAAAAATTACTGGATGTGGCACTCAGTGCCATGGTTTAGTTGATGGTGGTCATGGATTGTAGATTGGACTTGATGATTTCCAAGGTCTTTTCCAACCTAGTTGATTCTGTGATTTTGTGAGTAAAGAGTTGTCGCCCTGATTTTTACAAAGTGCAGTGTTTATAATTGGTGGCAAAGGTTCTCACAGATTGTATGTAAATATAGTCCATGTTTTGCTAACTGGCCAAGGATTGTTTTGTACATTGAATATCATTTTTCATTCCTTTCCCAAAGGCGGGGAAGGTTGATGGACTGTGTTCCTTACCTATGGAATTGGAGAGGTGGTAACCTCATTGTCCAATCCATAGTTGTCTGTAAAAAGGTATATAAATGTAAGAATAAAGAGAGGCTGGGCTCTTCTTCTCTCTGCCCGGCCTTGGTGGCTCTGTGACCTGAGTGCCTGATTCTTCGTGTCCAACCGTGCGACAAGGAGTGAGTTGGAGGCATGAGGGATAAAAACAGATTGCCATTTTTATTATCACCTTTAGCGTAGTTCTCCACCAAGTCACTTTACTCTTCTGTTTCTTCCCCCTCTCCTTTCCTGTTAAATTCTTCCCCCTTCCCTATGCTGGGACCCCTTCCCTACCTGTCTGCTGACTCCATTAGAGTGGGGTCTGGTGCCATAGGCAATAAAACCATTCCTATCTCCCTGCTGTAAACTTGGAGCTGAGAAGGGTTCATATTCAAAGGACAACTCAAAAAAAAAAAAAGAGCTGCAATTCCATCATGTGTTCAGAAAAGTCCTTACGAATTTAATTGCTCCAAAACTAACTTAATGCATCTGAAAGATTCTAATAGCCAGAGAATAAAGTTCACGACCAGTTTTAAATAAGGTTTCCTGGTCATCAGGGTACAAAGACAAGGTCAGGTCTGTTATATCCAAAACTTTTCTCGTCAAGGGCAGCACAGTAAATAAAAAGAAACATATAAAACCAATTTCACTTCTGACCTAAAGATTTACAGAAAGAAATTCCATCTTTAAGGTAAATTTTCCAGAAAACACCATCAGCAAACTCAAAAATTAAAATAAAACTTGTCTGTAACTACAACAGTGCAAACAAGATGCTCTAACACAGATTAGTATTAAACATGGTAAAATTCCAAAGATTTGCCTCACACGAAAAGCAAACAAAAAGTGTCTGCAAAAAATCCACTAAAGTGTTTGGGGGAAGCAGAGAATGAACAGTGCCTGTCTCTCTTGGAGTATTTAGCTTTTAGTATTTTTCCATCTATTCCGAAAGCCAGCAATCACTTGGGAGAACGATGTATTGATGAAATACACAATATCAGATACTTACATATCTGACTGCCTGATGGAAGAGGAAAATTATTAAGAAAAATCTCAAGAGAGCAAGGTCACAAATGTGAAGAGTGATCCTGATAGTTTCAGAGAAGCAGCTTGGGCACTTATAATATCCCTTTAGAACAAGGAGCACAGATTTTAAAACTAATTATGGCAGAGATAAAACTTTTGATGTTCAAGTTAGAATGTCATGTGGTTGATACATCATAATTCAGTTCATATATAAATAGAGAAAAGTGTATAAAAAAAGCTTTGAGTTTCTTCTAAAGTTGCTGTCTATCAACTGTTTTGATGTAGATAACTAAAGACACCTATTCAATGAGAAACATATAAAGTACTCTTTCTAAATGTTTTTTTATCCAAAGTGTTCTTGTATCATTTCAATCTAACAAGACAGAAAGAGCCGGGCAAGACTGACTTCAATTGTGGATTTCAAAGCCATCAGCATTTACCGAATTTGAGACAAGTGTTGCTTTGGCAATCTCAGCTCTACACTGGGTGGGGGTCAGCCCCCTCACAACTCCAAAAGTTTTAAGTTATCCTCAAGTTTTCTTTACATCATTTAAAAGTGTATTACTTATGAACAAACAACAGACCACTGGAAAAACAGCTGTCAAATTTTATCACAGATTGCCACAAATCCAAATTGTGACCTTTCCTAAGGGAAGACTCTCATTCTTGTTCTGGTATCTGATGAAATTACCTAAGTGACATCAAGACACCACAGAAGACATACATTTGTGTTAAGGTAATGTTCAGGATATGGAGTGGGGCAGATGACATCGGCTGGGCTCTCAGAATCATAGAATCATTTAGTTTGGAAAGGACCTTGAAGACCACCCAGTCTGAACATGAATCTAACACTAAAGCTAAGTTCCCACTGCAGCTAATTAACACAGGGAGAATATTAGGCTAAGGACAAGCATGGGAGCACTGCTGGAGCACTGAACAGAGCTGGGCATTGCCACGCTGCCTGTGATGCACAGACCAGTCCCACAGCACGACTGTAACAAAACTCTGATCACTGTTCATTGATTTACTTTCCATTAGCAGCAGACACAAAAGCATTTCTTGCAGTTGTTCACCTCTTGATTAATTTTCGAAACAGGAGACCACTGTCATCAGATACTGAGGGACAAAAAATGGATTTACTAGAACTAAGTTTAGGGTGCATGTGTGAAAAATCATATGGTACTTCTAAAATGTCACTGAGGATGCACTTTCATTTAATCTTACTCTTCCACCAAGTGATTGTGCAACCCTGAGCAAGTATTCTATGTGCAAACACTCGGTCTTCTTGCCTGTCTCATTCTCACCAAAACAATATTCTCTCTAATTAAAACTATGTAGATTAGGAATTCTGCATGTGACAGTAGCAGCATCCTAAAGGAGGATTTTAGATGGATTGTTTTTTCTTAAGGCTAACAATTGTCTAGCAATGCTTTGTTTTGTCTGCTTAGACAATATAATCAAAATGCTGTTTGCTCAACGTGCAACAAAACATCACAGGCAAAACATTCCTATTTGGCCTAAAATGGAAGCAAAATTTTTCCACTAGAAAATTTCTTTCAATATCTTTGTTTCATGAGTCTTTGTGAATGGATAAGCCTGTCACTATTTCAAGATAGTGAGACACAATTTCAGTCTCACTAAAATGAGCAAGAATTATCACCGTAACTACAGTGGTTTTTGAAAGGTCTCCTGGGTTCAGTTTTAGGGTGGTGTGGTTGGAGGGGTGAGGAGGATTTTCTGGGGTCTCCTAAGTGGCACCCCCAGTAACCATTTCCAGAGAGAGTCCTTGGCTACTCTGTAACACTCAGACTTTCAGCTGTGAGCGGACAATCAATCCCGTGGAAAGCAGCAGTGCACAAACCAGACAAATGACTTTGAGGACTCTGGGACTGATCCTGATTCTTTCTGCAACTTGATAAAGTTTCATAGAATGTGATCCCTTAACATCCTGTTTCCAAAGCCAGGCAATAAAAGCTAGGCTACATACCATAATCCAGGTGTTTAAGGTACTGGGCAGCTGCATTTTTATTAGCATCAATAACACTGGCTGTCAATGTTTCCAGCATAATCCAAATTTTGACAATTCATTATAAAAACACCTATTTCAATTTTTGCTGCTAAAAATGGTACAGTTACTGTTAAACAATAATTTCCTGTGGGAAAAGAGAGGTTTCTGAGAGGGCCAGATCTGAATTTCTCAGCCATCTCTGGAGCTTTCCTACCAGCTTCCACAGGGGTGAAGCAAGGCCAGCAATTGCAGGTGCTCAACAGTGAGTCCCATGTATAGCAGTTCTATGAGCTGCATAGATATGAGGTTTTTTGGGTTGTTTGGTTTTATAAACCAGGATTATACCAAAACTTTTGTTCACTACTGCTAGCACCAGGAAAAGTCACAAGAATCACATAGACCATCCATTAATGTGGCAGAAAAAAAACCAAAAAATCTGAAGAACAATGTGGGGGTGGGGAGCCCAGAGAGGTGGACTGTATGTGCTGATGGACTGCTTCACAGTGTCCTTGGCACTGGTCAGTTGGGAGCATGAACACAGGAATTCTGCTGAGTTTCAAGTCCTTCTGACAAAGACATTCAGAGTCAGGCAGTGTGTCGTGGTTTTAGTGTGGCAGAACACAGAAATCTGTCTGGAAAGAAGATATGGATATTTTAAGACCTGTTCAGTGATTTCACAGATGATGTGTCAGCCCCTTAGGAGAGAGACAGCTGAAATGTTACCACTTGAATTGCAGCTCTCCAAGAAGGCAGGAATAGGCACCATAACAGGGCTAAAATAGGAAAGATTTGCCAAAAAGAGTCATTTCTGTCATGGTTATCTTCAGGAACCAGAACTGCTAAATATAAGCAGACAAAAGAGTTGGTGTAACCTTCAATAACTGCCCACTGCTTTAATATTAGACCAGGAAAGGGAAATCCTTCCAGAAGTGGAAAACACACAGAGTCTAACCAGGTTAACTTGAATCTGGTTAGAATATAACTCAGTAGTAGTTGTATCCTCAGAGAGGATGAGAATGGGGAGTTGTACTGTGGAAATACTTGCTGAGTACAAACTCAGAAGTGGAAATTATCAATGTGGAAAATGCCAGGCTGATCAAATACAAAGCTCTGGCTGGCTGGAAAGGTGAGAGGCTGGGGAAGCTGCACACAACAATGGGAACATCTCTGTTCCAGGAGATTCAGACCTGTGCCCTAGAGAAGAGGTGCTACCCCTCTGCACTGTGCAGAGAGAGGACAGACACAACTCTGAGCTCCTGTGCATGATTCATATTCCATCTCAGCCACAGAGAGATGGGAAACAAATATTTATGAACCTAAGAGAAAATAATGCCTGTTTTTAAAACAGTTCACAGAAAGAGATCAAGATCATTTTAGCAGCCTTAACAAAGCTCAGTACACGTCCTTAGCCTGCTCATGTTAAATTTTGTGGGCGTGTCTTATTTCAGAAAATACAAGAATTCAGAGAAAATAAAAATTATTCTTTTTTTTTGGTGATCTTGCAGAGAGCTACATCAATCTTTGCCTTCGTTTATTTTGGCCAGGTTTTGGACACATTGTTCTGGTTAAGGTTAAACCAGTGTAGCATAAATGTCTATTTGGAATGTTGCCTGTTTTCCCTACACCTGGATGCAGTGTAAGTCTGCTGACTTAGGCAGGAAGTGAAACTGTGATTCATATACTTCCATAATATAGTTTTATTAAAAACAAACAAAACTGGTCTGCAGCTACTTGAAGGAATCACGTTGCTAACAGAGATAATGTGCTAGAATCACAGAACTTGCATCAAGCATGAGAATCCAAACCAGGTATTTCAAACTGTTAAAAATGCCCTAACTTCTCCATCTGCAGTCTTGTTCTAAGGCAAACAGTAATGAAAAAACATGATTTTATGAACAGTGTGTTGACATCAGTATTGCTTTGGTAATTTCTGACTAATTTTTTCATATACACAACAAGTTTTATTGTCCTAAAAGAAAAAAAAACCCTAAGGTTACTTGGGCTTATTACCCCAGAGACTTTCACATTAACTGTGTGACTAATAGTAACAGTTCTTTCTTTAAAAACAACCAAATAAAAAAGCCAATTCCCAAACAACAAAAACAATTTTCCTAAATATATCATTTTCCATTTCTATATCCCTACTGCACGCTTTCTTTTGTATTCTACTTTGATATTTCACCTGTGTTCTGAAACATTCTGATATACTGCATATTTACACATAATTTTTTTAAAGGTGTGACAGTGTGATATTTTCAAGTGGAAGGAACTACACTCATCTTTTATGAGAGAACAAATTTAGTATCCAATGAAACAGACACAAGTAATTCAAAACCATGAAAAATACTCTGTAGGTGTCATTCAGGAGCACTTCCATCCACCTGTTTCAAATTACAACAATCTCTAATCTATCTGAATCTCCCTATTCAGACCTGGGTCTGAAAATTATTAACATGAGACTAGTAGAGCCATCTGTGAATTGCTTCAAATTCCAAACCAGAACAGGTTCCAGGACCTCAGGGAAGTGTTAACAGCCCAGAGAATCATCCAGACATCAGGTTGACTTCATTTCAACTTGACAGCAGCAAGAGTCACCCTGCCACTAAAATCAAATTCTCGAATCCATGCAAAAGACACCTTATTATTATGCTTCCAGTTCTCTGGACATATATGTATACATCCTACAAATTGCTCTCACAGATGGTACATTTATTATCCCTTTGGACAGAGGCCACAGAGGTCCTGAATAAACATGATTTCCTATTGGTTGCAGTTAAAGCACTCTAATGAGTTATGCTGTAAATTGGTTTGCAGCAGAAAGTAACAGCCACGTGCCTTTCCAAGTGGCTGAAAACACAGTATATGGATGTATTGTTCTTCCTTTAATACCAGTATCCATCAAAATATTTTTAATAACTGATTTTCTTTCTAAATCAACTTTTTAATCCATCACTACAAATAAAATTCTTTCCTCTTGTTGTAATGCCTTGTGTTGTCCATAGGAGCAGCTGTTGGAACACTTACATCATGTCTGTCCCCTGGGCAAAACAAAGACTAATCTAAAAACAAGCAGAGCCAGGCTGGAGGGGTCACTTGTGCTGAAGGGAGTCGCAATTGGCTTTTCAACTGCAAGACTTCATTCCTGCCAAGATGACAAGCTTTTATAAACCTGAGCTCCTCTCTACTTTCTATAGTTCATCCAGTCATTTGTCATGAGCTAACCTAAAAATCATGTGCTGTGTGGACTCAGACAGTAAAGACACCAAACTTAGTACAGGAGAAAGGATTTAATACATTGTTAAAAGTTGTAAAATTTGATTTTTTTTTTTTGCCAAAAAGACACGCAGCTACGGATTCTGATAGAAAGTGGCCTTGGCCAATGCAGGTAACACCAGCATGTAACTGATTCAGTCATTCTGCAGCTATCTCCCTTCACAGGTCATTTATTCTGCTGGCACTGGTGGAACTGAGGTACAACTGCATAGCTCAGTGTTGATCACCATAACACCTTGATGGAAGTTACACTTTTCAGCTCCCATCTTTCCCTTCTAACAATTAGCAAACTGATTTTACATCTACCAAAGACCTACTGAAATTAACTAAAAGACTTTGATCGGCTTTGAATCAGATGTGGCATATGAGAGAGAGAGATACATGAAAGCTCCCTCCCCTTTAAACATGAGAAAAACTCAAAACAGCAGCTGACATGAAAACCTCATTTCTCTTTGAACCAACCCTGGTGGGCAGACACTCATAACATTTTAATTTCCTATGCCTTTAAACTTATTCCCTTGTTCTATGCAAAAGTCCATTTGACCTATACAAAACAGAATGTAATGAAATCAAGATTTCATCTCTCAAAAGTTTGAAGGGCTCAGCTAATTATTCATGTTTACTAAGTACAGAATTCTGTCACTACATAGAGAGAAGATTATGTACTTTTAAAAAATAGGGTACTAGAGAAATTTTATCAAGATCTTACTATCTTTTAAGAATGCTCTAAAGTTACTAATTACTTCTTGAAGTGCCTTTCAAATAGAAAAATAATTATCTGTGAAGACGACTGATTAATGCAATCGTCAGAAGACACAACTCATCCTTTTCCAGTCCATCTGTTGGCCTTGTGTTCCTCTGTCTCACAAGGTCTCTGTGTGCAGCTACTCCATAAAGCCAACACCTGGGACACACATGGAGATTATTTGCCATAAAACAGTCTCCAGGAGCACATGTTGACCTGTGTATCAGAACAGCCCTTAGTTACAGCAGAGAAGCACAATTCTATCCTTGTATTCATAATAAACCCTTGCTTTTGGAATGCCATTTTCATCCAAGCTATTTTGTAAACAAACAAGATGTCAGGGAATAAGTGGTGCTTAAACAGATTACACATAAAGTTCTGTTTGAAACTCAGTGTTGATTACTTTCATTCTTCTCTTCAACAGAACATTTCAGCACCTTTTAAAAATAAGGCTCAAATAGAAGGTAATGGTTGCCAAAAACTTTGTTTCTCAGCTGCTGCTTCAAAATAAAAGACAATTAGAGAGCACTAAATTTAACTCTTGAACTGTACTGAGATGTCTGACAATTTGTTGGATAGAGCAAACTAAACCCTGTCAGGCTGCATTGCTGGTAAACCTGCAGAAACTGAGGGGCTGCCCTTAGGGGAAGGTATCTCTTCCCCAGGTAGGACAAGCTGTTCCCTCAATTCCTCTCCACAGGCTTGCAGCTCATGCCCTGAATATTTTAGTGGCCCTGTGCTGAACTCCTCAACTCACTTCATTTCTCCTTGATTTTGCTGTATCAGGGGAATAAAAACTGTCACTGGACACCAAAAAACCAGCCCCAGCTCATCTTCTTTACACTCTCCCTTCAAGTATCCATTTACATAGATAAGAAGATCACTTCTCTCAGCTGACTGCTTTTTTTTCCCTGCAGAATCAATTAGATTCTAATCTAATTAGATTCTAACCAGATTAGATTACCAGCACCATTAGATTACCATATCATTTCCATTAGATTAAACAAACACAGCAGATGCACAAAGTGCTGAGCAACCACGTGAAGTTTCATACTTCTACACTTAAGTGTTCCTTTCTTTTTGCCAAATTTTTAAACATCAAGACATTGAGAATTCTACTGATTATTTTTTGTACTGAACAGCTACTAAGTAAAGTCAACTCTATTTTATATATATAGCAAAAGTATTTGAAAATATCCAATCAGGATGTTGCTAATACAACTGAAACAAACTGTTTGATGCTATGGCCAGTGGTTTACTATAAAAAACATCATGTAAAGCTCAACTGGTTGATGTAAAATTAAAACCATTATGATTACTTGATGCACAAAATGGAAAATTGTATTTATCAGCCAGAAAATTTAATAAAAAGTCATATAATACAGAGAAATAAAACTTGATCCTACTTTATGGCACAAAACTTCCAAAATGTTTGACCTGGTCATGAATAAAGATTTCAGATTTGAAACAGATTTAACATCGAATCTGCAAGAACTAATATTATAAGATGACAAAAAATCTGTTTGCAGATCTTCAATGTTAAAATGTAGAGATTTCCAAAGATACCTGATGCATGTTTAGCAAATGGCTTGTTCTCAGAAATGTGTACAAAATTGTTAGATGTTATTTCAACATCCACATGTTCAAAGGCTTAACCTGAACAGGAAGCAACGAAATAATTTAATTAAATATCTCTTTAGCTCCATTGGGGACAATAATTAGAGCTTTCTCTGTGCCATTTGACACTGCCTTCTAGTTCTGGCTTAGGTAACACCGCCCACCCCACGATCTCAGATACAATAAGGGAAATATATACATTTTCCTCCAGCAGCTCTTCTAAAGGAAGGACAGCAAATCTAGGTGAGAACAGTATAAAAACACCTTTGTTTGTAATCTCAACCAAGTATTGTGGACCAGTCACTGGAGAAATTGCATTGCTTTAACAGGATATTGCTAAATATTCCATCTGTTGCTCCCCTGCAAACTATCCCCAATACCAATGGCTCAACAAACCCCACAACTGGACTAAGACTCCCTTCTGTAGTGCTCTGCATATTGGGTGGAATCATTGCCTACCACCATCCTCAATTTTTACAGTCAGTGATACAAAGACAGAAAGTCCTAAATCTGAATCCCTGCTGCAATGAGCAGGATTGAATTTCTCCAAAGCTCACTAGGATGAATATTGAAGCAAATCCCTTTTAAATGACAGTAATAGCAGTATTCACTTTGACCTAGTTTTCAAAAGAAGTATAAAAGCTAGAAATGGAAGATAGAGTCCTGATCTCTTGGAATCCTTTGGAAATCTGAGTCTTTTCTCTATAAAGCAGCCAACACATGAAGCAATTTCTATTCATCTCAAAGGCACAGCACTCAAAACATTTAATTTCTCTTGAATAACATCTCCCTTGAAATAATTTATTTGAGAGCACTCTTCCATACAGCTTGTACTGAGTTTTTCCCTTTTTGATAATGGGAGAAGTTTTTAATATAGGGTGATTTATCATACACTGGGTCTTTCCACATGATATAAACTGGTGTGAATGTTTTTCCAAACCAAATTAGTTCCTATATTTAATACAACACCATAACCATAACTGTAGGATCAAGTGGATGTTGCTAATGAAGACAAAGAGATGGAGATTTTAGATGAAACATGCTCAGAGGAAGATCAGCTTCTGCTGCTCATGCCACCAGTGCAGCTGCTATGAGCAGACAGAACCTGGATGCTGTAGGGAACCTCAGCAGGCCATGTCTGGTGTCACCTAAGTTAGAAAGAACAGCAAGGGTCAACACCAGCATAACAGAGATAACACATGCCATTTTCAGTGGCATTGCCATATTCAGCCCTGATTGTAAGAGATTTCCCAATGCACTCCTCTCACAAACACTCTGACTATGCACTTAGTACATGATAACCAGATTAAAACTGGCTGTTTCAGTTTAATTTAGCTGCTGCTATCCAAAGTCATGCAGCATGGATATCCATACAAGATAATCTCCCCCTCACTTTTGTGACTGCAATGTAGTCACCTTTAAGCCACAAAACCAGTAAGATCAATTAATTTTCTTTACTTCCCAGAATCAGTCTTTCTTTCAGCTCATTAGATCCCATACCAGAGAAAGCCAGCCCTACTTTCTGTGAAAGAAAGAACAGGTGTGACCATGAAACTTAAAGTGAGGTTTTAAAAAAAGGAAACCAGGGTAAGTGCTAAGCTTTAATGCACCATAATTATTACAGTTCTTCACTGGGAACACAAGTGGTAAAAAATGAAATGGTATCTGGTTTCCAATGAGTTTACAAGATTAAATTTTATCCACTCATCTTTTACAAATATCAAGCTCCTTCTCTATTTCACTCATTCAGCTGCACTTCCATGTATCTGATACAGTCTTAATCTTCACTAATAAGAAATTGAGGGATTGTAACATTCTATATGGTACACTCTGCTCTAAACATCAGCCAGCTGCAGCTGCTCAGGTGTGGTATTGAGCCAATGCCATAATTACACTCACATAAAGATAGGCACAGAAACAGCCCAAAGCTGATGGTCCCTACAAATCAACATGCCCTGAAGATCAGTCCGTACATGTGCCTGCAGGAATGTTGTTTCATTTCTCAAGAGAAATATTATAACAGGAGGTTAATGGCAAAAAATGATCAGCTAAATCAAAAATCAAACATGCCTGTAACAACTGACCCAAACAGACAAGTGCATTTTCCCCACGTGCTGTATCATTCTATCTTCATGAACAGTATGTCCACTGTTTTTTTGGTTTGTTTTTTTTTTTTTTTGAGTAACACCACACAATACAAAGAAATCTTTTATTGAGGTCTCTTTGGGATGGTCTGAACTCTTTCCACCTCACTCCTGCTGCATATATTGGTCACCACCTTTTGTTTAAATTATTCTGTCTCCAGTACTTCACCAAACTGAGGTTTTGATCCAACTACCCCTGGTTTCAGGGATCTCATCTGCATCACTTAGGATAATGATCCACAACTATCTTACAGAACAATTGTAATTGATAAATTAGATTCTTCTTTAAAAGTACGGTAAAAACTCTAACATTGGAGTATTCTTCCCATCAAATGTTTTTCAATACTTGCACTCATTATATCAGTAGAAAAACAGAGCACTATTATGAAAAAAAGAAAGATCTCATCAGCTCTTCTTTTACTGTAGTGCTTCAGTTTGAAGATTATAATCTCTGTTCTCACACTTTTTCCATTGATTATATAGATGAAGTGTTTTGATTCAATTTTGCTCTATTATTTGTATGCATTAGGGAAAGTAATTAAAGCAGAAAATAGATGGCAATAAATGACAGAAAAGGCCCATAATTTTCAGTGTGAACACAGATACTAACCAAACCTGTAATTTTATCAAAGCAATATCTCTGGAAATTAAAACTTTAATGAAAGCAATAACTGAAGGATAAGCAAAACAACATGAAAGCCCCACTACAATTTTTCATTATATTAAAGGTTTAAAACTGTTTTCCTTTCTTAATTCTGCAGTGCACTCAAAGGAAGTTATTAATTTTTAATATTATTATTCAATTGTACATATTTGGTGAACAATCTACACATATGAAGTCACTGGGGAGTAATGCAAGCAACAAACTGCAAAAACTAAAAAATGATCAGTACAGAACGTGCAAGGGTATTTTAATAACTGGAATGAGGCTTTTTGTTTTTAATGAGATGCATCAAAAGCAATGCTGCTGATTCCCACAATAAGAGCTTTAAGATTCATTTCAGAACTGCTAGGAATTCTCTTAACAATTTTTCAAATTAAAAACTCTTCATTTTTGTAAGGAACAGTAGGAATTATTGCAGTTTTTCAATATCAAGATGTTCAAGATTCACTTCTGACATAGACACACCCCTGTAATAAACTGGTTATAAAAGAAGAAACAGGAATGCACATTACAGTTGGAGTTTTTATTTCCCTTTGATAAAATTCATCATTTCAATTTGTAAAAACATTAAACTGAATCCCAAAACATAATGAGTAAGAGTATTTTGCAAGGTAAATGGAGGTTTTCTTCTATTTGTAGCAAATCTACTCTTCTGAGATTCTCTGTCCAGACAGAATTGTTGTTCAGAGATTTTCCAATCCCCCTTAAAGAAATACCCAAATCTGTTTTTTATTTTTATCAAATCAGCAGTAAATTAACAGGTTTGATATGTCAATTTACTTCCATATAAAATTCTCGTTTAATTTTTGTGCTTCGGAGAAATAAAATGCACTTGTGTTCTGTGTACGAGGGAATCTTAATTTTCTGCAGAACATTCTATAAAACCTATTTTTATTTTTAATTTTAAGCATTTGGGGAAATTAAAATGCATGCTTAAAACAGTAGCAAAAATCAGTTCCATCATTTCAACAATTTGCAGATTATAAAGAAAATAAGGCTAAACCAAATATCATAAACTCCTGTGGATTACAAATTATCAAAATGTACCTTGTGTCCACAAATCAGCAGCAGAACGTGGCAGCCAGCAGAGAACAAAGGATAATTTAGTGGGAATTACAGGTGACTGATAGTGAGATAAAAATGGTATCAATAACAAATGTACAAAACTTTAAAAGAATCATTATAAACCAAAAATATGAAAAGGGAGTTCAGCAAGAGGAATAATGAAAAACAAGCCCTTAAATTTCTTGCTGGGCTGAAATCTCTCTCCCATTTATCTTTCCAATGCATTCCAGTGATTTATGTGGCTTAAGGGACTTACTTCAGTTCACATGGATCAATGAGGGATGCATGGTTCTTAGCAGTCAATTTATTTTGATTCCCTCACACAAACTGCATGTAGCACATTGTACATGAGCACCCTGTGACACCGAGAGAAGAGATTCTGCTTTGGAAAATGACTTTTCCTGCTCTGCTCTCTGTAGATGTTGCTAAGACAGGGCTGCTTCAACCTTGCTAAGGCTGTCATTGATCTGACAGGGTTTATATAATTGCTGGTTACATTTGATTTCTGAGGAGGTTGTGAAGGGATTAATAGTATAGTTTAACAGTATAAGGTGTTTTTTATAAGACTAGCAGAACAGAGTACCTGGTGAGATTTCTTTGACAGAGAGTACTCTGCTTTCACACTAGTTAAGACACTCTCAAAATCAGAGTTAACTCTGTAATCTTTACATAAACATCCTGAACCTCAAGTTGCTTCCCTCAGCAGCATTTTATTATTAAAAAACGTACATGAAGAGCTGAGGATCTCCCGTTGTTGAAGGTTTGTTAGCAATTAACACTTGGGTACCTGTTGTGTGAGTTTCTCCACAAGCCTTTGTAAGTCTGTAAAAACTAACAGGACATTTGTTCAGCCAAATCAGTTTGATTTTTTGATTGTAAAAGGATATAAAGTGAAACCATTAAGGACTAATGGAAAATTATGCAAAATACATTCTAATCACCACTGCTCATTACAAAGAACTGACCGTAGGCCATTCAGAATTTATCATACTACTAATAAAATTGCTAAATGCAATCCATCTAAGAGTTTTTGTTGATAATATGCTCTACCACGCAAGAAGTGCTGCTACATGGTAAATTTAATGCAAAAAGCCTCGAATTCCATTCTCAAAATCACTCATTATGTAATCTCACTTACTGAATATGTCCTAAAGGATTTCATTGTGTTTTAAGGGCAATTACATTATCTTATCTTTCCTCATCAATAATCCAGTTTCCTAGCTGTGCTAAATGATAAGGGCAAAGGACAAATAATTATTCATTAAAGAATCAGATTATCATGCAGGAAAATGAAAAATTATTTACATTCTCATGTAAATTCAGTAGATGTGCTTTTGCTTAATGAATTTGATGGTTTCTGCTATCCCTATTTTGGGTCAAAAGAATGCAAGACATTTTCAAACTCCTCAGAAGGACATCCTGACTGCTTTTTCAAAAGGTGGTGGTAATTTAGAGAGATGATAATTTAAACAGTAGTATTAAATTAACCAAGGCAACAGCAACAATCTTACCTTGTAGCAGGCTTAAGAGAGCAGTTAACATGATAAACATCATGTTATCAAGCAGAATGCATTTTATTTTTGTCTAGGACATGTAATCAGATTTGCTGTCTGTCTACAGGTGGTCAAAACAATGCCCTGATTTTGCTGGAGGCGCTAATTTAACTTGGAGGGTGTTACCTCACTGCTATTGCCTGGACAATGGGGTCTATAAACCAACTGCACTCACTTAGCAAAGGTCTGTGCAGGTCCACAGTACAGATCTGCTTACAGGAGGACATTGAGGTGCAGGAAATATTTCCAAAAACTTTGAAGAGTTTATATAAAAATGGTAATATTATTGTATTACCTTCCTAAAAGTTGTTTTCAACTTTGAATACAACTATATTTTTCATGTCTTTGAAGCAAACAGCCTCAATTTTTGTATTAAGATTTCAAATTTATTTTCTCCATCAGTACCATAGGAAACTGTGTCATAACACTTCAAAACCCATTGGTCACTTCAAGACTCTAGCCCCAAGCTTTGTGGGGTTTTGGCTGGGTTTTAAGCTCTTTCCAGTAACTTTTCTGCCATAAGTTAATATTCTAGGCTGTATTAAGCTGTAATTGAAAGCAGCCATCTCTGCACATTATTTAACTTTACTAGCTTTTCTAATTTTTTTAAAATAATATATTCCTCTTGGCTACAACCAATGCACAATTTCCTAATGCTTTTCTATCTGCTTGAAGAACTAAGTACCTTGGTCTTGAGTCCAAATCAAATTTTCAGTGGCTGCAAGTAATTCAGGTATTCTCACATATGTCTACAGACCCTGAAAACACTAAGCTGTACCACTGCTAGGAAATTCAGTGAGATGGAGAAATGGCAAATAAATACCAGCATTCTTCTGCTCTCACATGCACTGCATGTGCCCTAACTAGATGGGTAAATACACAAAAAACAACCCCAATTTTATGTTCCTTGAACAAAAATCTAAATACTAACAGTCATACTTAATTGCTGCCTCCAAACAATTATCCCTCATGTTTAAGTTCTGGAGTTTTGCAGAACAGAATTTGCATACAGGGAGATCATCAGAATAAAAAAGAGGGACACAGCTTGCAGGTCTGGAAATGGCTTCAGTAGAGCTGCATGGATTTGTGCTGGTGATGTGTTTTCTGGCAAAGTCTTTCATATTTGCTTGGTCAAGTATTATTTCTTCCTTCCCACCTGATTTTTAGACTGGGTTTTAAACCCCGAGTTACAGGCATTTAAACTTTATCTAACAGCATCTTTAAAAGATGTTGAGTGACAGTCAAATTTAATCAACATCAATGAAAGAGAAAGGCAGGTTAAAAGGTTTGAACGGCCCCAAAGGAATCCTGGGCCCTCATCACTGGGAGCTTCAAAAATCCACCAAGAAATGTGTGTGGTACTCTGCAAACTCATTTGGGTCATGCAAAGAGAGCACTGATACCATTTCCTAGTTTAAATGGTCCTGTAAATGCAAATTGCAACTCCAACTTCTCAACAGCACAATCTCACTGCTCTTTCACTGCAAGATGTTTATGTTGCTGATTTGTAGAGTTGCTGATTGCCTTTGCTATACAAATCTGGTGAAAAAAACTTTTAATTTAAAACAAAAGTTATGTAGGAAATGCCTGTTCTTTTCCTTTAAATAAAAAGCCACAAAATTTGTATTCTCAAAAGGTATGGATCAGAGAAAGCAGTGACTATTCTGTGAGAACTCACTTATGTTAGTTTCTGTAAAACCTAGACAACATTACATTGTAAAATGCCTTGAAAATGTAGTTGGAATAAATTTCATAACTCAAAATATAATAATCACATATGAAGGCTTTATACATTGACCATCTCATGAACTAACTATGAAGAGGAAAATTTGAGTGAAAATACCAGTTCCAAAACTCTCAGATGTCACCAGACAAAGCATTCACAAAACAGATATTTTACACTAAATTCTATAGTTCTGCTGCTGCCAAATCTTTCATTGTGATGCAAAGTTCATGAAAAATAAACCAAATCACAACATCAATAACTTCTCTAAAGCCAGAGGGACTACGCAGAATAAGAAAGGGTTCCTGGCTGAAGAAGCAGGTAATTGGATTGAGATTCAGCCCTCACCTACCTCAAGGGGATAATTGAAAAGGGTCTGTTTGTAGTTTCAGTCTAATCTGAAGGCATCAGCCTTTCAAAAAAGGTACCATAGCAATCAGTTTCCACCAAGAGGATAAACCCACTCTTCACCCAGCACTTTCATTTCACACACCCTTCCACACTACCTGCCTTTGCCCAGAAGGGAGCAGGACTGGGAGGACAAATTCAATCTCTGCCAATCTCAGTTTCCAGCCTTCAGGTACCTTCATGCAGAGGCTTTTTTACTCTTCCAGCTCCTGCTAGCTCTGTTCACACTGTCTGAGGAATCACACACAGCTCACGAACACTTTCATCTCCAGTACCTTTGGAAACCATCTTTTAAATGCATCTTTCAAGGTGGCAAGCAGATAGTGCTCATGTATACATGGAACAGCTTCCTAGTGCAGCAAATGCCTCCTAGCGTTAGAAAAGCAGCTGCCAGTGCTAATGTGGCTTAACACTAACCAGTAATGAACATTATTTACCTAGTACACTCCTAAGGACATATACACTTCATGGAAAAACATAGGTAATTAGGCAGATTGCACTTAATTAAGGTGCAAACTCAATAACTGTATTAGTTCCATGTCTCATAACTATTTTGGTTTTGTGTTTGATATTACTGCTGATTCAATGCATTTGAACTTGGTTTACTTGGTAGACATTTCTGTAACAATTTTTCTCTTTGTTTTCTTTCTGACACATTGTGCAATTGCTTTCTTTGAAAACGCAATACATTTAATGATTAGGAAAAGAAATTACTTCAACAGACAAATCTTGCAGGAGAAAATATGTCACAGAAAATCAGTTTTAAATAGATTGAAAACTCAGAGGCTGTAATGTCTGACTTTCCTAAGATACAATATACATAATTAAAATCATGATGGTATTTTTAAAAATAATCTGACAGTCCTACTACTAAATGTTTACACAGGAAGAAAATAATGTTTCTTCAAGAGATAGCAATGTTTTTGAAATTGCTCAGAATGATATGGAAGGTGGAAGAGCTTGCTAGGAACCGTGTAGCTGCTGTCCTTGATTCAATCCTGTTTCTCCATAGCTCTCTCTATAACCTTTCTGAGATCAGCTGCCAATGTACCAGGAGTCCTGGGCCAGCCAGTTCTGGCTCGAGCTCCTGAAAAAACTGCTGAACTGTGGAACACACCTATAACAATGCCCATCATTGCTGTGGCTCTGTTTTAAACTGAGAGAATTTTATTTTATGTTTGGTTCACAAGCTGTATGCACACACCTTACTACAGCCAAGAAACTGGGTCCTGACTTGTGGGAACAGTGCAAACACCACCAGCAATATATATATACACACATATATATATGTGTGTGTGTGTGTATATATATGTATATAAAATGGGTGCACTTTTGTGTAAAGTAAATACTAAAACCAGCACCAGCCAGGAGAAACCAAATCAATGGAATAGTGCATATGAGCGGGATACTGAGGCTGGAGATTTGTAGTGTAATTACATAAACTTACCCATACAATGAAGAGAAATCATTAAAGAGCAAAATTCTGTACAAATAATAGCACTGAGAGATCCTGGTCATTGTCAGAATAAAACAGTCAGTTTTGTGTCCTAAAGGAAAGTGCTTGCTCCAGAGGAACGTCCCACCCCATAAGCTGAACAGCATTTACAGCTGAAGCTGTGCTGAAAACAGAATTATTTCCCAAACCAGTGTCACAGCTTCTTTATTTCATGTTTTGCAGAGTTCTAACAAAGTTTTTATATTAACCATCCTCATCCTTCTTCAGCTGTGACTCAGAACAGTCTGTCTCATGAGTGTATTTGACTCATCACATGAAGCTCAATATGTTTATTTAGGGATAGTTGTGCTTTAGAACAAGCTGTTTAACACAGGAGGATGGCACCTACCCAGAAAAGACACCAAGAGACTTTCAAGCAGGTGGTATCAAGAAATTTGAGGAACATAAGAGTCTGAAATAATCATCTACATGAAACCTGATTTTTTAAAAAACCTTTTGCAGCTTTATTGTATATGATATATCCATCATGATTTCAACAGTTTAGCCGAGAAAGCACATGTTGGTCAAAGGTAATAAACAGAGAGCTGGAAGATTTTGTTTTAGTTTCAAATTTGACATGTTTTTATCCAGACCAGTGGCTTGACTCACTTGAAATTCCAGAGATTAATTTTATTTTTTTTCCCCAAAAACCTGGTTAGGATCACCTACTTTTTTCTATCATCATATATTTTATGTCAGCCAATGTAATGTAAAGAGGTTTCACCACTTCTTATATACATTGCACTGCTTTACCAATAAACAAGCCCAGTTACACACAAGTGGGGTATGCTGCTGGTTTGAGCAACAGCATAATTTGGTTTTATTTCACTTACAGAAGAGTTCTTTCACCACAAAAACTTCATCAAGATATCTCCAGAGATGCCACTAGAGAAAGCGTTTCTTAATAAGCAGCATTTACTGTTACTGCTTGGCTGGTTTTCATTTACTTCCACCCTACCTCCTGCTTTCCTTGACAGTTACAGATAATAATGAAATTATTAAGGCCAACAAATAGCAATTCTTATTACTCTGGAAAACGGATGATAGAAATTTGTGGAATAAAAGGAATCACTTGGCATTTTGAACATAATTTTAACAGCCGATCCCATCCCAGAAATTTCTATCTCAAACTCCACCTGGCATTGAACAAGGAGATGAATCCCCCATTCACAGAGGCTGTCACTGCAGCCAATCACTCAGACCAGCACTGTCTACACTGTATATTTCTCTGTTATTCTTTGCATAAGTCCCTGGTGTTTACGACAGTCACCTATACACTGGTTCCCCAGCCTCAGCCTGCAAGCCTGGCTAGTCACCTCTACTCCACCTCCATCTCTCATTCACACCCCTGGGGAATGACGGAATTTTTAATTTATTTATACTCTGATCCCAAGTCTTAGACATTGCTGTGGAAGGCTCCTGTGTCTGCCTTCATCTGCCAAACTGTCTTAATTCCAAATTGTCAGACACTTGCAGTGACCGGTCCTCTCACACACAGCAGAGCAGTTGGGAAGGATCACCACACTGTGCAGAAATGCAACTTCCTCAACAGATGTATGCATTTATTCTTAGCCCTTATTTCAAAATAGCACTTTGAGAAGACACAGAGAGATATATCAAGTGTTCATTCTGTGATAGGTCATGCATACAATCTTGCTGAAAATGATCGTAGTTGTGAATTATGAAAAGCTGCAGTCTAGGATCTCATAACTGGGTGGCCTAGATACTAATAAGAATATACACACTAATGATGATGAAGCAGTTGTCCGTGGAAAAGCTGATTTAGAGAATATTCAGCTTTATCCTTCTGGCAGCTCACATGAGAGCACATACAGTATTCATTTCTTTTCACTGCACTACAGTCAAATTAGAATATTGTTTAAAGATAAGGGGCAGTATCATCTCACTTGTGTGACCTACTTATTTTATTTAACGCTTTTCAATCTTTAGCAAGAATTTTTTAGAGACAGGGTAAAATTCAACTCACAGCAATATAGAATTTCAGTAATTCCATTTGTACAAACAAGATTTATTCCAGTTTTACACCAAAATAATGGAGATCAGATTGTGACCCATAGCAAATATGTTTCTAGATTTCTCCCTTATCCAAACATGAGACAAATATGAAGGACAAAGCATTGAATTTGCTGCCCAGGGAGCATTCTAGCTGAATAATATTTGCATGCTGAGTTTTATTAAAGAATTAATACTAATTTATAGCTAGATAATTTTTTGCAATTTGATCATTTATGCCTGAGACAGTTTTGGAAACAGAACCTAGAGTTCCAACACATAATCCTTAAAAAAGCACTATCAGGGCATATTGAGTTTTTACATTGGAATGTTTCAGACCACAATATCTTGTGCCCCATACCAGCCACCCAAATATTCCTTACTCTGCTATATCAGAGATTTATTCTTTAAGATGTATCAGAAATAACAATTTTAATTAATTTTGCTCAAGTGACTTAAACTCTTGAGCAGAACTTCAAGACATTAAAAATCAGAAGCATTTAAGCCCTAGCATTCTCTTCCTGAATATTTTCTTCACCAGCACTGACATATTTGAGCTGATTTCTGGTAAGATCAGGTCAAAAAACATTACTGAACCATATGGCACTGAAAACTCAGGAAGAATTTTTAAAAAAGCAGATCTTTAGGCCTAAGAAGAGTTGAAATACAGTTACTTGCCCCTTGAAATGTGGAGCATAAGGTTGTACCTTTTCTGCAGCAGATATATAGGGATTCAGACTATCCCAAAGTACTGTTTGTGAGAGCACAAATAACTGCTTAGATTACTGCACTGGACTGGATCTTCTCCTGGTGTGCATCTTACAGCCTAAGGCTCACTCCTCTTAAGGACACCAAGATAACAAAGCCAAGACAAAATAACGTGTGTTGTTATTTAGAACACACTGCATCAGCAGAACCAGAGCAACTTCCAGGAGGAGACGTTAAAGATATTCATTTATTTTTAGAATTTGCCACTTTGCCCATCATCATTTCAAGCCATAAACACAACGCGTGGATGTAGAAAATGAGATACCTGAAATACAAAATGCTTCATCCTTCAAATGAGACATCCTTCAGCTCCTCAGACACTGATTCACAGCTTGACCAATGTGCCACAAATGAATGCTAAGAACATGTCTCAGTCCATTTGTCATACCCTTGATACAGAGCTTGAATTTCAGTCAGCAACAAGAAATTGATTGCATTTTAAATACTGGAAGGAAGTTTTTTATAAGCAAACATGCTGATAAGTAAAAGCCTTTTATTTTCACTCAGATTTGCATAAATTCATTAAAACTACTGAGAAATAAATTAAACCTTCTCCAGATTACCTTTTAAAGACCTTGGATCAATCATGGACTAAAAATACTTCAGTGAGAATACAGCTACAGCAATACAAGTTAAGAAAACTATGTGTATTAGAAACAGGATATAGAATCAATCCACTTTTCTCATTAAAAGTACTTGTTTTTGAAAATTCTAACAAATCCAAGTCCTTGAGGAACAGCTACTGCAGAGACTGACACCTTCCTCTGAGATCAGGATATTACTTCAAAGTTCTTAGCCAGACTAATGAACGAGGCAAAGCACAGCAGAATGAATGAACGCAAAAGTGTTGTGTGTGTTTATAATAAATGCCTGGCCAAATAAAAGCACCTGGTTGTAAGGACCAAGAAACAGACCCAGACCAGCAGGGAATCAGAAGTTTATTCAGAGAAACGAGCTGGCTTTATACACTTTTCAAGGCACAGAATTTCCTTACATGGTGACTCTCACTACGTGACCTATCCCATGTTGCCACATCAGCAACACGTTTTCCAAATGTCCTTCTATGGGGTGATCACGTGCTGTTCACCTGCCTGGCAGCTTCCAGCAGCCTCCTCTTGGCAGGGCTCTGCCCATGACACCTCTTCCCCACCAAGGCTGCTGCCATGTGCTCCTCTGTGCTCCTCTGTGCTGCCATGTGCCCCCCTGTGCTGCCATGTGTCCCCCTGTGCTGCCATGTGCCTCTCTGCACTGCCATGTTCTCTTATTTTTGCAGCTGCAGAGAGCAGTGAACATCATTTATCCCAAATGTAGTGAGGCTTTCAGTGCTATTGCCCCAGTACCCCTGTGTTTAAGTTAGGCTGCCATGGTCCACCTGGGTGGGCAGCCAAACAGGTAAAAAGCTGGCAGGAAGATTTGGTTTAGAGGGGAGAGGGTTTTACTGACTCCTGCTCCACCTGGATGGTGGCAACAAGAGCAGGACCACAGAGCTCAGATTGTTCCCATTTTATATCTCTATCTCTTCCACCATAAAGTGGAGAAAGGAATGGCTACAAGATGGCACCTCCCTGAAGCTTGCAGATGACACCTATGGAACAACAGAAGTGAGAGAAGCTGCTTAAATACATTCAGCAAATCTGGGAAGCTCCATTTTCCCTCTCATTCCTTTGTACTGTGCCACAAATAAAACTAAGGCTGATGGAAGAATCAAAACTCCCTTACGTGTCCTTTGATCACATTACTTGGAAAGTGTTTTCCTAAAATCAATCTCTTTTGTTGTTCCTGCTCTTCCCTGGTATCTGTTTCATTTTCTGAATTCCAGCTAGGAAACTAGGCAGTATTTCAATTAAGATTCTTTACAGAAAAGACTCCAACTAGTGAATAAATTACTGAAAAAGACCAAAATAATTAAACTCCCTACAGAGTTTTAAATTCTGTTATTATGACTTCTTTTCACGGGTTAAAAAAAAAACAAAAAGCAAAACCAAAAATTTGAACTAAAAGCTTAATTGAGTGAAAACACATTTTACATGTTGGTCATAATCAACCCAAAATTACAAAGCAAAATTAAAATTAGAGAATATCAGCACTAATTGTCTGTATGTTTAAAAAAATGGAAGAAAATTGCACTGAACAAGCCTACTGCTCTAGTCAGAGATAGGAGCCAAAAACAAAACATGGGAATAAATCAACAACAGATTTTTATCCAGAGCTATTTTTCACATTAAAATGTGAGTCTTTATAAAGACTTGGCATAAAACTTCCTATAAAAGAAAATGCCATCTCTTCATACTTATTGAAAAAACCCCATAGGGGTAAACACATGAGAGAAGTCCCATAACTGAGAACCCACAATGAAAATGGAAATTACACTCAATAGACTCAGTTGAAGAAAAGCCTTTGTTTAGACAGACCGAAGTGATTGATCCAAGTGATTAAAAAAATGGCAACCACAACATCAGGTTCCTCTGAATCCTATGGATCCCACACATTATCTGCTCACAGCTTTATGGAGACTGTTCAATATATAAAAAAACAGATTAGGTTTTACACCCTCATACGTAGGTCACACACAAAGGTAACAGTTCACAAATAACAAGTGCAAAGCTACACATAATGTTTTAACACTTGGATTCTTGCCTGATGAGCCAGAACCTCTGGGAGCCTCTTTGGCCATATGATAACACACTCCCAGGGCTGTCTGAGTCCTGCATCCTGCCAGCAATCACAGCCACAAAAGTAAATGAGCTGATTGTAGCAAAGTTCTGGTTATCATGCCTGGACCTCGTAATTCTGCCAATTTCACGGTTAAAGGAGCAACACACTGTTCCTTTGTCAGAGCTGGCAATTTTCCAAACAGTGGCTTTCCTACATCCAGCTGCTTGCTGAAATCATTTGGTGTAGCTAAAAACTGGGATCCAAATTTCTTCTTCAAAGAACATAGATTCTGAGAGGTCATATATAGGCGAGAAAGATATTATTGATAGAGGATGTTCAGGAATACCAATGTGGTCATTTCTTTCAAGGCGAGTTTTCCTTAAAACTAGTTAAGTTTCTATGGAAATTCTCCTTTATGCAAAACATTAACAAATATATGTGTATGTACATAAGGAAGTATCCCTCATTCTCCCCTTTTATTGAGTGCTATTCAGAATCATCAGAAAAATACACCCCAGGAGGAGGTCCACTACATTGATGCTGCCAGAGAAGTGTATCCAAAATAAGAAACTTATATTGGATTATAGGATAATCTAGTTATATTGTATGGTATATATTATTATGGTTATATTGAATATACACCTCTTAAAATGTCAAACATGAACACGAGAACCAAATTCATACATATAGAATTTCATCTTCTTCTTTTGTATAATATTGAAGATGACAGTGGCAACACAAACATAACTTTAAATAAATGATGCCAATTTGGATTTTTCTTAACTCCCAGTCAAGTCAATTATATTAAAGCCCTTCAGTGGATTGAGTCAAGCTTCCCATTTCAGTTTTTAAACAAGTTTGATTTAAACCATAAGCAGTGAGGTGGATTCTGCCTACAGGAATAACTAATTTCTGTGGTCTGTACTCCGTCAAGGTGCCCATCAGGTGTCTGAGCAGCATTAAGGGCTGTGATGGATTATTGTGATGTGTAAAGGGTGCACACACACCAGCCACAATCCCAAAGGCTGCCTGGTTTGCACAGAGGAGTCCAGTGGTCTCTCCCTGGGATGGCTGCACACGTGGCAGCCTGGAAGGATCTGATTTCCTCACATTCTTGGAGGCAGAGCTGTATGTCAAACACACAGGCACACTTGCCTTGTCATGTGCTTATATCACATGACAGGGTCTACAGAGCTCAGGAGAGTCCAACAAGCAGCTAAACAAACCTTGCTGGATAAAAGGCTGTGCACAACCTTCACTTAAGGAACTGCCTAGTACAATAATGGGATTTTAAGTTCTGCTCAATGTGCCACATTAAGTGAGTTCTCAAAGCAGTTCATGATGAAGGAAAACAAACATTCTGGTATTTACATTGCTGTGAGCGACAGACATTGATTCAGTACTTCTCCTAAAACAACAGCTGTAGGTAGCTTGACCTAAGCAAAGCAAACTTCAAACAAGAAAACTATCGTCATTTTTTGAAAAATATTTTTGACGATATTTGAGCAACAGTGGAAAAAAAACTTATCTCAGTGTTTGTGAACAAACAATTCCTTTTTCTTTCTACAGAAAATGCCTAGAGTGGCTCCTCTGACTGCAGGTCCTTTGGAGGTGACTGTGTCGGGGAACGAAGCCACAGGTTGTGCTCATTGCATCTCAAGAAACACCAGCTTTTTTAACATAAAAATTATGGTCAGTTTTTAACAGTAAAATGTATCAAAATCAAATCAGGATCAAATCAAAAGGAAAGGAATTCTGCTTACACACATACACAGGCAGCAGTAATCCTTCTTAATAAGATATCACTGAAAATATCTGGTATGACAAAAGTTTAACATATTTATAGCAACTTGAATATAACTAACTAATAAAGTAGAAATTGCATTTTATTAAATGATTCAGTATTCTACTACTTCACATCAAGACAACCATTATCCTTGTAATTGCTGTTTTGGATCAGATGGCTTGTGCTTCATTTTCCTATATATCAACTTATTTATGGAAGCCATTCTCATGCACTGTAAAATAATTTTACTGAATAAGATGTTGTGAGATGCCAGAAGATCGAGAAATCAGGAAAGGCTGTGCATACCAACAAACTCAGAGAAAAAAAAAATGCAAAAAAGAAGAAAACACGCATTAAAAACAAGAAAAAACTTACTAAAGAGGAAGACAGTCATGAAGCATTACCAAATCATTGATCAGTTATATTTTTCCTAAAATAAATTCCTGATAACTGTATATATACACTCATGTTGTCACCCTAATAAAACAGCACATGTTAAAGTATTTAGAGCTGCATGTTCTATTAATAGATATAAATACTAGAATTGATCATTCTGTGGCTTCCTATAGTGTAGTAACATTTATCAGTGAGCAGCATTTACATTTTCCCTTCAGCTAAAATTAGTTTAAAGTAATAAATACAAATGTCATGAATGTTGGGGCGTTGGGATATTTGTCTGAGTGCCTATTTTGCCTTTGTAGGCTGACGGATCAAAATTCTCAGGGTTAGCTCTAATTTGCTTTACCATAAAACAGAACACTTGGAAATTAACTTTAGGCTGGCATTGCACTGAAATAATGCTAAAGACATTGGATTACTATTCCAGAAGCAGAAGGGCTGATACTAAATCTCAGTGTCATGATTGCCTATTTTTTGGTTTTTTTTCTTTTCTCCATTTTTTTACTTCTGTCCCAGGGGTGGAGTGGACAGGAATAGGACGAAGAAATAACTTTCAAATACAGCCATGAATTTGTATCAAAACAGAAAAATATACTGTGGATTGGATTTTTCCTATGTTTAAGGACATTGATTTTACACAGCTTTACTGGACTGGTGGGATTCTACCAGTGCAGCTGTAATTCCAGTGAAAAAATCCCAACAAAATTGAAACCCCACTGTAATATGTAACCATACCAACAAAAACCAAGAAGCTTTGACATAAACTTTTAAAACATGTACTAGTTAAAATGACTGCTGATCATTGCAAGCAGTTTTCTACATTCTACTAAAAAGATGGTTAACTGTTCATTTAAACTGCTGTAAGCAAAATGTGCTTCCTTAATTAAGAAGCAAACAAAAATTGCAGTTACACCCCTTTATATCACCTCAAAATATTATCAGCATCTCAAAAAAAGGCTTGAGAGGTGCCCATTCACATGCTTTGAGTTCTCCACTTTTAGGACAGATTGTTTTCCATACTAAACATTTCCAGCTACAGAATGGAGTTTTTTTAGTGACATCTCTTCTTCACTTCCCCAGAACAAATTCAGAGCTGCTTCCCTGACTGCCTCTATTTGTACTCCATCAGCTCTTGAGCTTGTTTGACCTGCTCATTCCCTGCCACATAAATGTGTCACAGTCTCATTTTTCTGTATGTTTAAGGAAGAACAAATTTTACACCTCCATGAACAGGCAGAAAATGAGGTCTTAGCAGCTGAGGGCAAAGGGAACAACTGTGTGTGGCCTAAGGACTGTTATAGTGCTGACACAACAGGCATTTATATCCTTTAGTGTGCCACTGTTAAGGCTTTGCTGCTACCAAATTATCAGTGACAATGAAGGAGGGAAGCTAATGGACTGCAGGTACATAAATACACAAGATCACATCTTAAATCAAAACTAGAATGAATACATAAAAAAAATCTGCTCAGATTTCAACATGAAATAGACTTCAAATTCATTCTACAGTAGGATTCTCCTGGTACTCAGATTATATCACAGAATTCATTCTAGTGTTACAAAAAAGGCTTTGATAGAGGAAAAGAAGCATTTCCTAATTCATCGTATTTTGGCAGTGTGGTAAGGGTGAGAATTAAATAAAACCAAACTGCTTCAGGGTAGATTTAGTAGGAGTATCTTCAATAGATATATCTAAAATATTCATTTAGAAGAAATAAAGATTTCCACACAGAACAGGAAAATGTTCTTCAGTGCAAGAATTAAATGTTATACAATTAGTGCAGTACCTCCATTTAAGATTTTTAAGTAGACCAGAATATTTTCTTGTTTGGAATTGCAGGCATGAATTGGCAGCTACAAAGATCTTATTTAGTAACTTCTGAATTACTGTCATCATAACAGTCTAACTGTTATTAACTGTACACAGCTCTAACTTCTGCTCTGCCCTGGAAGATGAAGACAGAAGTGTGACATAACTCTGCCCTTTACCCTTCACTAACAGGAATAGGGTAGATATACTTCATTAAAAACTCCACTGCAAACAAAATTTGTCCATGGCTCAATATAATAGAGTGGTGGGGGGGGGAGCAGGGGTATATGTGGATTCCATTAATTTATATTTTAAAAGTCTCCCAGGAGAGAAGGTAAGTGCTTTACAGGCAAATGTTCATGAAGGACACAAAAAATATAGAAGGAAAATGTCCAAATATAGGCTTTGGAGTACAAAACAAAAGGTATTCACCAGTGTTGTCCCAGAGATTAGAACAAGGTACTTCAGGCTCAAAAAACTATCAACTTCATTTCGGGATGCCAATTATTTTTAAGTGTTTACAGTCTAGAATTATGAAACCTGGAAGAATTTCTCCCCCATGTTAGTTCTGATTTCTATCATCTGAGCAAGACTGAACAACTTCTGTTCAGTGGAAAATTAGTTCAGGAGCCAGAGGGGAAAGAAAAAAAACCCCAAGAATTAAAAGAACAGGGTTTACTGCTGAAGCCTAAGGCTGTGACACAAAATATAAGATGAAACTGTTTACCTGTAAAATTCTGATTTAGATTTACATTTTCTTCTTACATTCACTAGATTAATTCTTTGGATTACTAATTATTTTACCCACACTTGCTTGTCTTTACCCCACACCTCTGATTTTTTCAGGAAGTGAACAAAAAAAGAAACAGCTGGAAAAGAATGTAACAATGTTAAACCTGAAATAAGATTAAGATGACAATTTATGGCAGTACTTTAGAAAAACTGCCTTATTCATAAATACAATTCCCCATGTTGTTTTTTCCCTTGAGGGATAACTGGAAAAATAAAACAATTGTTCAAGAGTACTGTGATCCACTAAAGCACAATGAGCTTGCAGGCAGGAAATCTCATTTCAGGTGTCCTGTAACACACTGTTCTAATTCTGGCCATGACCTTTACCTGCAGCAAATCAATGCAGCTGGTTTCCCCAGGTCTATCTTGCAAGATTTTATTTTAAACCTGTACTGGGGCAGCCTCACATTGTTTGTTCACAAAGGACCAAGCTCAACAAGTTTTGATCTCATGTGGGACTGTTAAGGTGCTGCAGTACTACAGAGCAGTCCAATAACCTTTATTTGTGGGTATAAACACATACAGGCACCAGTATTTTATACTCATTTAATTTGGATAACAGACTGGGGAAGGAAGCAAAAAACTGCATCTCTGATGGGGGAGTTGTTTAGCTTAAGAGACTTATGGATGCCTGGAGAAAACCACAACTCAACTATAATATTTAAAAATAACTTTGATAAACTCCCTTATTTGGACAAAATCTCTGTAATGGTCACACACAGTGTTAATTTCCTTGTTCCCATATTAACTATGAGAAAATTCGTTATTATTTATTATATGGAAAAAAATTCCATTTCCAGAGAGGAAAAACTTCCAAGCTCACTCATTCAGCTCTGCCCACATGACAAAAATAAAAACAGCAGTCCATTACTGTGCAAAATCCGGAAACCCATAACTGTATGCTCTTCACAAACTATTTACACAATTTACACAGCTTCATTTTCTGTTACCTTCCCTCATTCAAATTTTTAAAATATTAAAAATTTTAAATGCAAACAATAAAATCAGTTCAGTCTTCTATTTTGAAAATACGACTAGGATTTGCCTTTAATTTATTGCTCTGTCGGAGGATCACAGTTATTTCAGCTGCCTAAAATTGATGAGCCAACATCAGAATTGAAGAAGACAGTAAGAAAACTCTACTGTTCTGAATCAAGATTTTGAGATTTACTTGTGAGAAAAAATACAAATACTGGGTTTGAATTAAGTTGTCTGTGTCTGGTGGCAAATGATTTATTGGTGCCAGTCTCTACCAAATTTAAACAGATACATCCCAGTTCTTCCTAAGGGGGGATTTAGCTTAATAAGCAACATTTAACACAAGCCATTCAAAACAAAGAAAGAAAAGCAAAAAAAAACCCAAATAAACAAATTAAAAAAAAAAAATAAAAACCTTTAAATCTTCATCCGGTATTTGGAATTTCACATCTGAAGCTGCAAAAACCCTCACTAGCAGCGCTCACCCTCAGCAGTGTGAGGGCACTCATCTTGCAGCCCCCTGACATCCCATGGCACTTCCCCACCACTGATGGAATTGTCTTCCAAAGCTGCCCCAGTCAGCACTTTGCAGGGTCTGGTGCCCCTGGAGATGCTGCTGAAAGAACACTGAATTATTTAGCACCCATTGTACCTCACCAAGTACAAGGAGGAGCAGGCAGCAGCCTTCTGGCCTTTGACTGAAGGCTATGCTGTCTTTTGCATACCAGATTTTGTCCCACTTTTCTAAAGGCAGTGCTGGATGTGAACAGAAGGACACAAGGCAAACTCTTCCCTGTGTTGTTCCACCCTGGCACAGTCTCAGTCTCAGCCCTCTCTTGTTGGCTTTCAGAATATTTTCTATAGGGCTGCTGCTTCCCCACACACTCAGAGCATTGACTATAAGACAAAAAAAAAAGCTGAAGAGCCAAATAATGGAATAACTGCAGCTGTAGCTCACTGCAAAACTACAAACTACAATATTAAAGTGGAAAAGCAAAATTATTGCAAAGAAAGTTGTAAAAACTAAGAACAAAAAAAAAAAAAATGTACCTTTCTAGAAGAGATATTTGATCTATGTTCCTGAACCTCAAAAAAGATTTTAACTTCCTATAGTTTTGTAATCCTTGAAATTATTCAAGGCAGCAAAACCACAACTTTTCTAAACCCAAAGCCATAAATTATAACACACGGCCTTCAGCAATGAAAAAAAAAAGTCTGGAATACAAATCCTGACATTACAATCTTTCATACAAAGAAATGCATTTTTATAATAACATACAAATTTATAAATATTTAAGCTGCCATAATTATTACCAGCTGACATCTGTCACTTTTCAATATACATTTGTCCTCCAGTGACAGCAGAATTCCTCCTGAGACCTATAGTTCAGAATTTTGAGCAGTCATGTCACTTTACAGAGGAAAATACACTGCACATGAAAAAGCAGAGTCCTATTACAAATCTTGCCTCTATTAATACTGCATGAAAATTCTACTGACTTTGTCTATGTTGGGTCAGAAACTGTCCAAGCTATTTCTATACCTTTTTAATAGTTTCTTAAGTGAAAAGCACAAATAAAAGTAGTTCAGAAATTATTTTATGCTGCATGTTAAGTATTGTAACTTTAATATTGCTTTTGTAATATCAATATTAGATATTCTTCAATTTCAAAAGCATTTCTTCTATGAAGCATGCTAATATAACATAACTATTTATTAACTATATAGTAACAAATAACCTTACCTCCTTTTTCAATCAGACAATCTCACAAATTTGTTATCAATTTCTCTTACAGCCATGATATTTTTTCTGCATTTTAGCTGCACTGACCTGTGTTTCTGTTAGCCAGGCCCTCTGACTGAAATAAAACATTGTTTATTTTGTGTCTCAACCCTTCCACTAAAGTGAAAACAGGATATATCATGTATTGGGTATATATTCCATTAATACCTAGAAATGAAGACTACCCTGTAATTAAATTTAATTCAGAATGGAGCTAATCCAGAAAGTTATGTGGGTTTTAAAATTTTCTCTGAAGGTCACTGTTTTCTGTAGAAGTCAAAACAAATTGAAAAACTTCAGCAGTACTTAGGCCAGAATGTCATGTTTATTATCAAGATACCAAACAGAGCCTTACTGGCCAGGCTGCCAGCTAAAATCAACACAATTGGTAATAACTAGAATTCTTCCTTTACTCACATTGATGGTCAATGGAATAAAGGGACCAAAGGAGTCTCAAAAATGCAAAAGCTTTAAAAAGCATGACTAGTGCATGACAGGAACTGTGAACATGTGAATGCTCCTGTTCTTGGTGTTACTCCAGTAAAATGTCCAGAAGCATTTTTTACTGGGGCAATTAAATGCTTACACCACTGTCAATTGTCCTTTTCATTCAACAGAGAGGAGTCCCCAAGTTTTGGAGACAGAAGGGTATTTCCCCCCCTGTTTTCATTGAGTTAGACAAGAAAAAAAAAGGATGACAAAATCAATCTAAGCAGTGCAGAAGAGTCAGGAATGGAAGGAGAGATGGTGACTCGGCTTGGTGAATTAGTTTTTTCAAACACAGATGGTTCATGACCTACATGCTAAAAACTGCCTGCAAGGCACCTTTCCCTCACTCTCATAGAAGCTAAAAGTCCTGTTTTCACCTTAGCTGGAGAGTTTTGAGTCTCTTCTTCATGTGAGACCCAGAAATCTCTTTCCCTTAAAAGGAAAGGTAAGCCCTGCTGCCTTCTGCTCCCACATCCAGCCCTTGTTTAGCAGACAGCCTTTGTTCCATCTGCTCGCTCTCACCATGGCTTGGATCCAGCCAGGACTAAACCTCAGTTTATTGGGAGAAAGCAGGAAAGGTAGAGGGTAACCCATGCTGCCTTCACCAGCCCTGGGCAAGCTTCCAGCTGCAGAGATAGTGTCCTGATCCTGCTGATGAAAACTGCTGCCAGGGCAGCACAAGCCTTTGCCCAAATGCCTTGAATTGTTAAAGAAGGCACCTCCCTCCCCCACTTGTCCGGTACATAAAATAATTGGTTCTATGTTAGTATAAAACAACCAAGAGATAAAGAGATTAACCAACATTTATTTTGCCTTTTGCAAAGTTAAATCGGGTTCTCAGAGGGGGGTAGCACAGTATGTACTAAAAAATAGCATTCCAAAAGGATAAAAAACTAATACATGGTTAGCCAAAAAAATTTTTTCCTCCAGTCAGTAACCTGTAAAGTACATTTGACAATATAAAGCCCTCAAAACTTGCTTCTTTTACAGATCTTCTGTCTAAACCAGCAGCACACACGAATAATTTCAGTGAGAAATACTGAGAAAGCAGCATGTGAAACAGCCAGCTACATGCAACTTTGATGTCTTCCCGTTCTCCACTCTTGAATATTGTAGTCTGCTGAAGTGAAAATCATTTCTCTTCTGGCACAGCAGAAGGCGTTTCTACTAGAAAACAGAGCTGATGATCCTTCTTGGATTTTTCTCTTTTGGGTTTTCTTTATGTCTGAGCTTTAAACCTGATGAAGGAGGAAACTCTGCAGGCTTCTCCTCTGTGGCAGACAGAACCCTGTAGTCATCTGATGAAGGTGACACCTATTCTGCTGCAGATGAGTGAGACTGCCAAACAAACCCGGCAGCTGTGGCACTGAGCACAATCCAGCAGCCCACATGATTGTATTCTTCTGTTGACAACTTATTTAATACCAGAAATAGATTCCTCCTTAGCTGTCTACCCACTGACTGTCTGGTTCATATCCTAGTGCAGAATTTGGACACCAGCTCTGAGGTCTTACCCTGCAAAATGGGCTGTATAGGAATACCAGTATAAAATATTCATTGAAGCCATCAGAAGTCACAGTCAATGTCTGTTTGGAAAAAACTGAGGAGATTACACCTGGTTTTGATGCAATTTTCCTCAACTCCTATCCTCAGAATTAGGAATGTACAAAACTGCAGAGAACTTAAGTTTTTGAGTGAAGAGTTCAAGGTGAAAATTTTCCCAATTTATAGAAGCATTTGGAGCTTTACAGGATAGTAACATTCTTGAGATACACAAGTCTAGATAGTTTGACTTCCAGTATAAATCTGAAATAATTTGCAGAGGTTTTGCTTCCTTTAATAAAGACTTTCAAAACGGAATGCCTGAATTTGTTTTGCGTTTCAAACTCAACCATATTTTGGAGGCAGAGTTAAACTGACATAACAACATATTCTGGGGTTAGAAGGAGTAGAATAAACAGCAGGAGGCTGTGGATAGATATGTGAAGCCCACAGGTCAGAACCAGCTTAAATTAGGGTGTGATAGATAATTTATATAACTTCAGTGGGTTACTTCAGTTAACACCAAGCAGCTCAGGACAAACTGTACAAAAATAATGCACTTACCAGAAGTAGTGCTTCTGGTTTACTTCTTTATATGTGTAAAGATAGGCTTTTTACTAAAAAAAACCTAATATTAAAGGGTTTTTATAATTTTATTAACATTTATAACAAAACAAACAAAAAACACAAAACAAAACCAAAACAAAGCAAAAAATGAAACAAACCAAACTAACGCTTTATGGCTAAGAACTACTGTTACTGATGGAAAAGAGTATTGAAAAATTCAGCCCACAGTCAAACCAACTGAACACTGCAGGCATCTTTAAAGCCAACTCTGTCCTTTTAATGTTGGGAGAAAGCCTGTGCCCTTATTTTTGAAAGAAAAAGAGGTCACCTATCAATTGAGCAATGGAAATTATTCACAGTACAACACTGGATAGAAGCTCAGCCACAAAGAAAGATTTCAAATCTGAAAAACAAACTGATTACAACTAGTGAGTAACTACTCACTACACAGCCTTGCCTTCATCAAGCAGAATTTCTAAGAGTAGTAGCAGAGACTCCCTCAATCTGCAGGAACTGCATTCATTGAGCTCTATTTTTTAATAATGCTTACTTTTATTACTAGATAGTTGTTTTAACACTATCTACTTGACATTATCCCCAGAAGAGCATGAAAATGTGACTGCCTTCTCTCTTTCAACCCCAAACTTCCATTGCTAAATTACTTGGGAAGTTTCTGAAAGACTGTTCTGAAAATTGCAGCCACCTTATTAAGACAGAACCATATTTGTTTCGATATCGAGAATACACAACTGTCCAGGCAGCTCTGGCACCAACATCTATCAGGCTCCTAAGTGACATGTCCCATAATTCCAGTCAACTGCATGGGATAGAATATTTTCCTTACATCAAAGAACATATTTTTTATGCACCTTGACTCACAGAGCAATGTCATCCTGCAGCACTTGAGCATGAAAGACGAGAAAAACAGCACAAAAGCACACTGAGAAACTGAGAGGGAAAACAACCAAATGCAAAAACACCACTTAAAGCAGCAGTGACCCCCAGTAAGTGCTCATGAAAAGTAGTAACAGAACACAGCAGAAGGAAGCAAGAGGATAATCTTTAACTAAAGTACTTTTAAGGACAGCAGCTCTAAAGGTGTTCTGAAATGGGCACGCTTGTTGGCATTAAGCAGACACAGGGGCAGAGCTGCACAACACAACTGGAGAGTGTCTGTGACTGGAGAAGTGAATATGAAGGGAAAAGAAACACACATCTTCTCTAATTAAAAGATTTTTCTTCCCTTGAAAATCTTTGAAGAATAAAGGATCTGGTGTGAGTAGTGAAAAACTGGAGGCAGAATGATGTGTCAATGCACTGTACACCATCACAGAGAGCTGGACTGTGCACCATCCTGAGCTCTGAGGACCTGTGGATACACAGGGTTACTTTGTTGAACCAATTGTTTTGTTTCGTTTTGTATTTTTGCCACTGGGGAAGTGGTAGTTGATTTGGAGTGCTTGTCTTGTAGCAGGTGAGATGAAGGATGGTTGTGTCTGATGCCATGATGATTTTTTGCCTTTTCTTTTATATTCCTTTTATATACCTCTTATGTAGCTTTTCTGTACCCTTAGTGCTTTTAGCATGCATGCTTCTAATTCCTTAAGCCTGATAATTTAGCATGGTCCCAATATTCCGTTAAGCCAAGAGACCAAACATCCTAAGGCCTCACAGCTGGAGGCTGGAAAGCCCTAGGCTATCCTGAGAAGCCAAGAACACATCCTGCAAACCACGATTAGGCCCATCCAGCGAGAATTCCTCAGGACGGGGGAATATCACACTATTCATTCAAGCCTCCCATTGGGAATCTTTGTTAGATATGCAATTTGTTAGGTCTATAAAACTCCATACGTGATCTATCGTGGGTGTGCATTGCAGCACATCCCACCTTGGCCAAGTGGGGCAGCAATAAGGATCCTTATGAAATACCCAGGTAAAACCCTTTTTTCCTTTAACCATGTCTGGCTCTGAATTTTGCACCAAGGGAAGGCATCATGTATAGTCAGTTTTGGCCTGGAAATATGTTGTGTCATGCCTGAAAAGACAGTGTTGTAAACACTCAAATATTTAGGTTCAGAGGCTCATTGATGGAATATCTCATGTCAGAGCAGCACTCTGGGAATTCCTCCACTAGGCAGAAGCAGAGACAGCAGAAAATATTGGCCTGCTATGAAAAATAAGTATTTGGGCAGAGAGGGAGAAATATTAATAAAGAATGGTCAAAAGAAGAGGAACAATCTGTGTACAGGAAGAAGATAGGAGAGAAGAACAGAACCTAGTTGGTGAACAGAAAGTAACAGACTTTGTAGATGGCAATTACCGTGTCCAGATGCTGCTAAAGTTTGGCAAAATTCTTCCCCAAACATTTGCAGAAAGCAGCTACTGGACTGGAAAGAACCTAAATACTATCTCATCTAACCCAATCATAACATAATTCAGAACTCAATCATAATCATTGAATTAATTTAGGTCAGAAAAGACCTTGTTGAACATCGAGTCCAAGCATAAGCCTCACACAGCCAAATCCATGACTAAACCATGTCCTTAAACACCATATCTACATGTTTCTAAATACCTCCAGGGGTGGCAAACCACCTACTTCACTGGGCAGCCTGTTTCAGTGCTCAGCAACCCCTTCAGTGAAGGCATTTTTCCTAATATCCACAGTAAACCTCCCTGACACAACTTGAGACTATGATTTCCACTCATCTTGATGTTTTGTACTTGGGCTAAGATGCTGACCCCCACCTGTACACCCCCCTTGGCCTTCTTGCCCACTGGCTCTTGTTCAGCTGTTGTTGACCAGCACGACCAGGACCTTTTCCACTGGGCAGCTTTCCAGCCACTCTGCCCTGGCCTGCAGCATTACATGGGGTGGTTGGTTGTGACCAAAGTGCAGAATCAATAGTGTTTCCTTCAGGAAAGGCTGAAAGTTCTGTCAAAGTCAAAATGTTTTGTGTAGGTCTAGCTAAAGCCCAAGCAGAAGTCTTTGGAAACCTGCTTTGATTCCTCTAAGAAAAATTAATGGGCTACTGTGCAGTGTGGGCTTCCCAACCTTGTGCCAAGGGATCACCCCAGCAGCAGGATGCTGCTCCCAGAGCTAAGTACCAGCCCTATATTGACTGCATTTCTCTCCTTCATGCTCAGCTCCTAATCATGGAATGGAACAGAGAAAAGGATTTTGACTGACAGCTGCACTCTTTCCAAACTGCTGCCTTTTCCTGTGATTTTCCAGATAACTGTTTGAGAGACTAAGAGGATGTAACACAGTGTGCAATGGGAGTTAGATTTAGTTGCTCTCCATAGCAAAGCAGCATCTCCATGAACAAGGACAAAATGTCAGAGGTTTCTGCTTTAACTCAGATCAGTTTCTTTAAGAAGGTGCTCTGATGTGCTGGGATTCACCTTCTCAACCTCCCTCCCTTCCTTCCTTGCTGAGTGCAAGGCTGGGGCTGCAGCTCTTTGCAGTTTAAACACCTACCAAAGGTAATTGTTCAGGGTGCAGCTGTGAGCAATACTGAACAAAAGGATGCAAATCGCAAGTGTCATTCTCCACAGGCATGGTAAGGAAATCTGAAAATATTAGCAATACTTCCAAACTCTTGCTAAAAATCTGAACAGGTAGCAGACTCTTGCATCCAGAAAATCCTTTTAATTAGGTTTACTGAGGTTCTATCCCATGTCACCAGGAATTCAGAAAGTCCCTTGGGCACCTTCCTTGGCTGCTGCTCTCTCGGCTTACTTCAAGTTAAAAGAGCAGTGACCATTTTGTCAATCACTCTATTGTCAAAGAGGACATTCATAGTTATTTATCCAAGTATATGAAATATACATCTGTGGCTTTTGAAAGATGATTGCAGTTTACCAGAAAGAAATCTTAAAAGTCTCTTTTCACAGAAGAGAACAAGAAGGAGCAGGGTTGCTTTGGAACAAACATTTCCTCCAGGGCTTATATAAACAAATATTCTTAAATGTTTTCATTTGTTGGGGAACAAGTATTTTCAAAATGTTGTACTTTTCAAAAACACTGACAGAATAAAATGTTGCAGGAGTTGTATGCATATCAGAAAACAACAACAATATTGTTGCTTGGCACAGGAGACAACTTAATCTTTCTGCTCTTGACATTTCAATGTAGTTTCATACTCTAGTAATCCCAAAAGACAGTTTTTGATCCAGCCAAGTTTATGACAAAAAGTAACAAGTCTATGTTCTTGAAGTACTGTCAATTACATTTTAAGACATCTAATAATATTAAATTTGTTTCTTAAAAAAGAAAAACAAGTCAAGAGGAGCAAAATAACTGGCTGTCACTGAAATAAATTCCTGAGCTGGATGGCACCAAGTTTAGGAAAAAATTCTCCCACATTCTCCTGCAAAAAAAGACACCAATTCTATCTATAACACACTTAGAGTCAAAACACACTGAACACTGAGCATGCAGAGATACAAATCTGTAAAAATCCAAATGATTCTCATGGAGGGAAAAACCAAGGTTTCTTCCTTTCTTTTGGTATTTTACAATGTACTTCTGAAATTCCATCTCACTCTCTGGTAAGCCATAGATCCAATCTAAAAAAGAACTCATTTGTTATGAAATACATTCATGTCAATTTGACATTTTCTGAAAAATTAGCTACTTCCACCTCTGAGAGATGTTAATGGCTTTAATTATGCTGTTTGCACGAGAACCCTGTAAAAGTCCCAGGTCTGCCCAACGCCAGGAACCGATTTAAATAACAGCAAACAACGTCTTGTACTTGACACCTTTTATCTTGTAGACTGTTCATGACCAAATACCATTAGTGTCAGTGGAAGTTTTCTTTAGCTTTAGGGCAAGCATATCAGGAGTGCTTAACAAGCACTGCAAATCAACATTCAGCTACTCCCGTCCCTTCCCAAGGCTTCAAGTACTGAGCTTTCCCTGCTTGTTCCCAGAGTCAAGATTTTTCTGTAGAGCTAGAGATAAGCATATATCAGGAGAGAGACTGAAATCATTTATCATCCTGTACCCACCAGAATTTTCTATCAAAAGACTTTTTTCTTCAAAACCAGCTCACATTTGCTGGGGTTTTTTGTTCTTCTCTCTCCAGCAACAGAGCTGACTGCTTCCAAAGGCATATTAAGTCGTGTTATTACAACCACAGTAGTGTCGTTTTCTAGACAATTCATGGAACATTTTCTGCTAAGGGTTTTCTTAATGAATTTTAAAGTCATCTGGGATAGCTGAATTTTCATATCTAAGTAGTTTTAAATTACTGAATTTTAAGAGTGAAATGTTAGAATTAATCAGTTTGACAAACACTACAATGAAGGTCTAAAAAGTCAGGTCTGTCATAAGTGGCTGTAAATGTGTTTATAAAACATCATAACCTCCATTTGAATCAGAGATGCAAAAATAAACACGATAGTCAAAATGTTCCTGTTTAAACCTTACTTTTAGAAGGATTCTTCTCAAAAGTTACAATTTCCCACAAATTTTTATCATTTTCCTCCATCACATATTACACAAAAAAAGTGCACATAGGGATATGAAAGCCTTGTTTAAAACCCCAGTATTTCTGCCCTTAAGGAAATTCTAGCAATTCGAAGTTGATTTCTGGAAGGTAGGAAGTTGATATCCTGAAGTTCATTGCAACAGAAAAATTTTTAGAAGTGATATAGATGATATGTATATATAAAGTAAAAGGATGGTTTAACACAAGACCTAATTTTAGGGTGGATTTAAGTAATGTAATTTGTAAGTGAATAGTTTTAAAATAATCACAAATTTGGTAGGTTTCTCAAAGACCCTATGACAAAACAATTCCTAAAGAAAACTCCTGAATTTTTTACCTGAACATGTTCTACAACGCATGGGATTTTCTGAAAGCCTGAATTTTTTTTTTTCTGGACAGACAATTTTTGATCTTCCTTGACTACCTTGACCAGAAACTACCTACTATTAAACAGTGCATGCAGTCTAATTTATTTACAAAAAAAATTAAATATTTATTTCATTGTACCTTCTGTATAAGGTTCCCTTCCTCTTATAAGTGCTGATAAATTCTACTACTTACCTCAGTCTATACTTGATACTACTAGTTCCAAAATAACTAAATACCAAAACTCAAGAGTTTGCCTCCTGTTCTTCAGAGCTGTAGCCAGCAAATGTTGATATTCCTTGCCATAACAAGCAGAGAGAATAAGACAAGGAAATAAGTAGCACAAGACATAAAAATGCATTTAAAGTAAGCAGAGCATTACCCCATAAGGGTAAAGATGGATTTCTTCTTCCTACCCTTCCGTTACAATCTTGGGTTTATATTCTCTCCCAGAAGGGTACAACTTTAACAAATTCAGCCTTTGAGCAGCATAAGGGGCTGTAATCTTATTTTCCATTCTATTTCTTATTTCAGGAACAACAGTTTCTCATTCACAGTAACACAGAAATGAAGGCAAACTCTGAGAAATCAGAAAGACTGGACTGCACATCCTTGTTTAGCAGAGCAGGAGGTTCATCAAGGACATCAAGAGTTATTTTTTCACATCAATCATAAATTAGTAGTACAGTTGTGAAATATAAGAATTGTAGGGAGTAACCTCTTCAGTATCCCTTTAGGTCAGCAGGAGATGCAAAAGCTCACAAGAGATGGACATAAATATTCTCACTGAAAACCAGTGAAAATTTTATCTGCTAATTATTTTTAAATGTATAATCAGTTGCAATAGATAAATTACATCTCTTGCTGAAAGCATCTCACTGATTAATGTGTGAAGAGTTGACAGCAAGTATATCATTGTCACAAAAATAGCTCTTGTTAGTCTTGCTGTCTTATAAAGTCACATATCAGGGGACACTCTAGTGCCCTGACTTCAACTATTTTAACAGACATTGCCACCAATTAAAACTTTTTAGAGGATACCTGTGAAATTATTCAGTCTCTTTTTGACAAAGTAACATAATTGAAATCAACAGTGACAATCAAAGGAGGTACCAGTAACATCCTTCCATTCTTGACCTCATGTAAAAATAACAGCTGAGGTTGGAAGTGGGACAGTTACACACAGATTAAAGTAAGCCGGCACCTAAATTAATGGAACAATGTAAAGAGAATAACTGAAAGAAGCATATATATTTCAGTATGCTCAATATAATTCAATAAAAAGTAAAATCTCCTACCTGTCTAGATGTTAGAAATCCTGACCTCACTAACAAGCAAGAACACCCATGAGAGATTGCAAAGCCAATTTGAATCCATAAAGGGGATAGCACCCAGGCTGAAAAAGCATGCAACTACATATTAAATGACATTTTAAGGAATTGCCCAAGCAGATCAGCTGCCTCTATTTAGCTATTGCAGAGCACAACTTAACTTTTTATTCATGTTCTTTGTGCAAACCCTTGCACAAAATCTAATGCTAAGGATCCTTAGTGCAATCAGGCTATTTATTTACCTTCCTGTCTAAATCTAGAAAGGAAAAATCTGCCTAGAAGGGAAAAATTGTCAATAATTTCTCTATAAATACAGGGAGAGGGGCTGTTGTATTAGCTTGAATAGTGCTAGTGAAAATATTTCTGGCTAAAATTTGTGATAGTTGACTTATGCAAGTAAGAGAGATAAAGACATCTCCAAACAAACAACAACATTAGAAGAAACTTTAATGACCAACAGAAAAGTCATGAGCAATTTCACCTTCTGACTTCAGACTGTGTGACCTTTCTGATGTCTGCTGAAATGAGAAAAATATTGTAAGGTACAACAGAATGTACAGGAGAAATTAAAAAGCCCTACCATGGGCTACATTCTGAAGTATTCTCCTCTAGCATATTTATATGCTAAATGAAATGCAGTTAGAGATTGACTGATTAAAAAAAAACAAACAATGTAACTGAACTTCAGGCATTATTCCTTATAGTGATTTCTTGGCTCGTATCTTTTAGTTTTAGCTTCCTTTTGTGCTATCACTTATTTCAGAATTAAAAACCATTTTGTACCCTCAGCCAGATGTGCTGTAATGTTTCAATATGCAACATTTGTGGGCAACAACCTCTCAGGACTCTATTCCTTCAACAACTTCTACTGTAAAAATCCCACAATTTTCAACAGAATTGTTCCTAGTTCATACAATAAATTACTTACTAGACTACAGAATTAACTATCTTTAGAAACAAAATAAAGCAAAAACCACTGCCAAGTGAGGTTCTCATGAAAGCAAGATCTCCTAATTTGGGAGATCATTACACCCACACAGTGCCCAGTCTTTGGGTTTCTGTAGTTGCAGAAGTATTTTGGTGCACAATTTTGATAAATTAGATTATCAGGACCTGAGCATGTAATTCCTTTCAAAAGAAAAAAGCCAAAAAACCTTTAAAAGAACTTTTGAACTTGACCTCACATGATGCTCATGAAACTCAGTATAACATTTTGGGGGAAGAGCTAACTTCCATTTTGGATAATTCCCTCCCCTTCCCCCCCTTGGAACAGTGAGGCTGAGGGGAAGGAAAGAAGAAAGCATGGAAGCACATAAAGTACTTCTTTATGCCTCTTTTCTGAACAAAATGCCAAATTGACAAATTGGACACTTGTAATGAAATTGAAAACCAAATAGAGAGTACCGATATAGATGCAGTTTATGCTAAAAAGTCTCCAGTTTTCCCCAGAATGGCAACCTTGACAGTAATAATGCATGAAGCAGCTCTTTGTTCTTTATTGTAGAACCAACGTTATTGACTCTGAGATAAACTGTGTGGCATAATGGGAATTCTATCTCCAGTACAGACAGTTCACTTCTGGCTTCTTCAGGAAATGATCCTCATATGGAAATATCTACAACTACAGTAGCTACTTAACTTTGCAAGAAAAGCATTTTGGACTGTAAAGCTTTGTCAGCTACTTGAGAAAAGCAGGCTACAGATTAAAACATTTCCAACAAAATAATCAATAGTCCTTTTGTTTGAATGCAAGTATATTTTTACTCCTCTTGACCAGGAAAGCACTGGTGCCAGGGAGGAATTCTTTAAAAGTATTTGAAAGAAGAGGAACTGAATCAGTAGAATTTTATAGAAATTATTGTAGGAAGCTAATTCATGTAGAAAATATGCCTCAAAATAGTTTTTAAAAAATTATAAAACTTCTTCCAAAGAAACCATGTTTCCACCTGACAAAGAATCTAATAGACCTTCTACAGTGGAGACATAACTCCCACTAATTTTTGTGGCAGGAGTTGCTTGCAGGAACGAGTCCCTCACAGAGCTGAGACTTTTACATCAGGAATTAACTGAGAAAAGGATCTTTCTAGGAAAGGTTAGATTCTGATCTCTTTGTAAATTAGTACCTTTTTCTGTGACTCAATGATACTTGTCTCACTGGGACTATCACTAAGAATTCTGCTTGACACAATGATAAAAAATGTCCTGATGTAGAGGTGTTACTTGGAATCTGATGTCAGCCATATCCACTGTACTAAGCCTGCATCACAGATGATAACATCATACTGGGAAGATCCATAGAAAAAAGTTATGTCTTAAGCTCTTTATTTTTTAGTGAGCTAATGTAAATCTTAATTCAAGGGTGTAAGAATATGGAAGACAACATTTTAGCCATTTTTTCTGATATTTACATAGGAGCTACATAAACAAGAAACATATGGCTTTCCTCTAAAAGAGAAAAATGCCTGGCATGGCAGTAAACAGAAATATGCAAGGCATGATGAATATTCCTTAAGAATCAAGGAAAGAAAATAGTTCTTTATAGCCATAGGGCAGGCTTCTAAAAGAAAAACTTGAAGAAAATTACTAAGAAGGTTTAGACCCAGGGGCAACACAGATCTTAAGACCGTTACTTTTCATAAATTCCTAGGCTTTTGATAAGCAAGTCATATTGTGTAAACATTTTATGTGCATTATAGAACCTGTCACTGTTTATCCAGAAGAAAAGCTCCACAGAGTCTTGCTTTTTCATTTGGGAGAAAAGAAAAGCAGGCATGGATGAAAGATTTAGGCTGTTTTGCCTTCCACCACTACAATTGCTATTAAAATATGCTATGTATTTCAATCCTTTTTATCATAGAATCATAAAAATGTTTGGGTTGGAAAGGAACCCTAAGATCATTGAGTCCAACCATAAACTTGACACAGCCAGGTCAGTACTGCACAGTAATTCCAGTAGCAGACTTTATACTGAAATAATGCAGACTTCAGAGCAAGGAAAAGACTTCTGACATCACTGCACACCTACATGGTACAGGTAAAGGAAAATTATACCAAATCTAGTCAAACTTTAGAGGTGAAAAACTCTTAGCCACTCTGGTACATGAAATTTCAGAATGCTTTTAATGGAATTTTACCTCGAGTAGTGAAAAATTGCTTACTTAAAAGAAAACTGATTTGTATGGATTTGCTGGGTGTTTTTTCTAATGTTGTAGTAGGGAAATTAACTGCCAAATCTGATCTGCACAGGATTAAGCTAATATTTCATGATTAGAACTGAATATCTATCTGCACAGCAAATGGTTATATACACTTGAACTCTTTCCTAATTCATTTGAGGTTTTGGAGGGACTCAGGTTTTTTAGATTTACATGGAATTTCTTTCTAAAACACAAATCTTTAAAGTGGTACCATTAGTCTGTGAAATGCAAGTGCAAGCAGAATTCCAACTCTCCATACATGAGCTGTGTCCTCTATACAGAAACCACTTCTTAACTTTTTTGTAGGAACATGTTTCTACCCGGGAGTTTTGTTGAAAAAGCAGTAGAAAGATGACAGGACTGACTGGATATAGATGTCACTGCCCTGCTAAAGCCATTGCAGGGCAAATTACCTCAGAAAAGGCAATAAACAGGCTTAAACCTCACAGGAAAATAGGTGTTAAATGTCTGAGTATTTTGAAGATAAAACCTCAGTCCTCCTTTAAAACACATGGATGATTTCTACATAATTTGAAAAGACTTACTGTACAGACTAAATTATGCAGATTAGGTAACAAAAAAGGCTTTTAAAAATATAAAAATTAAGCATAATGTTTATCTCTGTTCAGGATCCTTGTCAGAGTTTCAACCATGATAGAAAGTAACCCACCAAACTGATACAGAGGGACATCATACGTGAGAGACGTCCCTCTCCATTTCTTAAGAAAAACATGCACACCCCCCATGAACCATATAAATCTGCTTCTCAGTGATTGCTCCAGCTTTTATTATCATTTTGAGATGAACAAATTGTGATTTCCAATGCACTGGAAGTGTCCCGGTCATTTAAGTGCAGAGCTAAAAATTTTTCTCTATGTCCCACAGTCATAGAAAAACTGCCAAGAGAATTGTCCTATATTCAGCCATTTACTTGCGAAAAGAATGCTTTTACTTTACCATAATGTTCTACAATTTACTGATCTAATATTTAATCCTCCTTAATGGTCAAAGGATTCATTGTGAAGTCTTTTGCCACAAGTCAATTATTCAGCACTAGCTAAGTGTGGAAATGATCAGCAGTAACTGGAAGTGTTACACAGTTCCATTGAACACCAGAATCTGCAGTCACATTTTCAAAAGAATTCACAGCTCGTTTAGACACACAAGTGAAGGTTTGTCATCAAAAGAATTCAGTATGCAGTGTCCTCATGGACATGGACAGACTCAAGTTTAGAGCAATACTTCCCTCTTTTCTACCACACCAGGAAAAAAAACAGGGATTACTAGAAGGTAGTGTGCCAGCAGATGAGAGCAGTCACACACACTTGACTCCAGGTTACAAAACCAAGCCAAACAGACTGTTTTGAAAACTCAGCCACATATTGCAGTGACTGAATCCAAGCTGGACCTTCAATAAATACCCTTGTCTCTTGAACTGTGTTAAGGTGGTCTGTAAGTGATGCCCAGATTCTCAGTGAGGGGCAGCATTGCCTGCAATACACTTCAAAGAGCTGAAAGACCAGCCAGGCAATCACTTGAACATGGGTGAGTAACTGGTGCTTTAGGAGAGGAAAAGCTACTCCAGATAGATGTAGGAGTTGAGTGACAGCATAAAGTTTACAGCCTGAGACCTCATTTGCTTTACCAGACAAGGTATCCATGCATGAAATAATTGTGATTTAGCAACTAAATCTACACACCAGAAGAAACTGAGTGGTCTTTAAAGACAATATTCTTGGGGATGCCCAAAACAGTGAAGCTGATTAGTTCCAGGCCATTTTCATAGCTGACTGGATGAGTTTCAGCAAACAAGGAACCACTTTCTGTGAGCTTTACACTTGCATTATGTGCAATTTTTGCTATAAAAATGAATTGTTCCTTTGAACATATGTCAGAAAACTGCATGTTTATAAATACATTCCAATTATACATGCTTCTAAATTTTCTAAACAATATCGAATCTCTTTGTCTGAGTAACAACCTAAATAGGACTAACATCTCAATATTCATTAACTACCATCCTTATTGCTGGGCTGTCTTAGAAAGTTTGCGAGTAATATTTTTGACTCACCATATCTAAATTAATCAGAAAGTTTACAAAGACAAAATTTCCAGAGCACCTGTAATAAACATGGTGCTATTAAAGGTTCATCCACCTACTCTGACAAACTGCAGAAAATACATGACTTCTAGACACAAGGTCTATTCTCTAAATTGTCATGGTTCCCCTGCAGGGCCTCCCTGACAGCAATGAACCTCTGAAGAGTGGGATTCTATGCAGTTGTGGCAACTTTAGTGGAACTAAATTAATTTACATTGGTTGGGCTAAGAAAATAAAAAAGGCATCTTAAATTGTATATATGGCAGCACAGAGAAACCTGATGCAAGTGAAACTTACCTGTTTCAAATTATTTTACTGTAGAACCAAATTAGCTTTCAAAGCATGATGCACATTCCAGCACATTACTGAGTTTGCTGCATAGGAAATACAGTTAGTCTACTAATTCAACCACTATAACTACTAATGGTGTACATTCTCTTTGGAGTAACATGTATTGTGAGAAGCCTATCCCCAGGCACTATTTGAATTAGAGAGCTGACTTTTTTTTAGACTAAAACACCTATTCTCACATCCCAAACCACATTATTGACCTTCTTTGGCTTTAAATAGACTTGTAAGAAAGAGGACAAGCAAGCTTACATTGACTGCAAATTAAAAAAACCCACAGGATTAGATTTAAAGACTAAAATCACTCTCTTAAAAAAAAAAAAAGGGCAGCAAATCAAGCAGCAAATCTTGCTTACAAATATTTCACTAGCAAAGAGGAAGTCCACATTTCTGCCCCTGACAATCTGATATGTCAGAAAGGGGTTCCCCAGGGATGCTTATGATCTGACTCTGTTCAGGAAATTCTTTCAGCTAATCAGCCCCTCAGACAAAGAGGCCAGCATGACCATAGCATAGTTCAAGATGTGGGGGAGCAGAAAAATATATTGCAGCTGAACTTTCAGCAGAAAACAGTACATCAGAAGCTCAACAGCTCTGTATGACCACTAGAATAACACTAAAACAATTAATTAAGGATCAGGACAGGTTTCTGCTTCCCAAAAGAAAAAAATAGCAAGAATTAAGCATGAGAATCATCAGTACAACAAATATATTCTGTGCAAAGGAAAAAGAAGTCAGGATATGGAAAACAAACAGATACACATGAAAACCACAGGAAAGGGGGGAGTGGAGGGGTGCACATGCAAAGGAAACCTTCAAAATTATAGAGGAATCAAATACACCCTTCCAAGGTCCTCATGGATCCCCTCCTGTGTTGAAGTGCCACAGATTTTATCTCAGCTGAGAGGTAAAATAACATTAGAGTCTAGTCCAACTCTGCACAACCATAGACAGGATGAAATGGCATTGCCCTCTTTGCTTTCTGGAATAAAAACTGGCAAAGAACCCCAATGGACCCTTCTCTCATTTAATTTAAGCTGCACTAGAATAGAGCATAACATTTTCAAGAGAGAAAATTAGCAATGGTGAGCATGATATAATTGTCAGTAAGCAATTTGTACTCAAACTTTGTACTCATGAAGCTGCTTCTCTAAACCTGGTTGTTGGAGAGGGAGAAAGGCCTGGGTTCCACAGGGCAGGGTGAGCCCCATCTCCAGTGCTGGAGCTGGCTCAGGTGTCTCCTCAAGAGAATTAACCTGCAGATAAGTTAAAGCCACTTTGATTCTGTCATGGACGCTTCAAACAAGCAGCCTCAGAATTATAGAGCAAGTTGCAGAAACCTGCCCTGAGATTTTCCTGAGCATTTATTTTATTTAAATAATCATAAAGGATAACACAAGAATTCAGACTTAATGAATTAAAACATAAATTAGGTGTTATATATGACCAAGTAAATATTTTAACACTTCTTAACTTTTGTAAGGTCCAAATATTTACAATGAATTAAACCTACTTTAAACACGAAACTAAAGCTACTTTAAACCCTTCTTAGTAGACCACAACGATTCTTTTGATGATCACAAATTTCAGCATATTCTGAGGAATGCAAGCATCCAACTTCCATTGGAAGTTTGCTAAAAAGGAGAAAAGGACAGATGGGAGCAGCAGTAACAGAAAATGCTGAATTATCCTCACAACAACTCGGACACAAAAGTTAAACTTGTTAGGGGAAGGGGAAGTATCTTGCGCTTTTTATTTTGTTTTCCATGGGAAGTTCTCAAAACACAACTTGCATTAAAAAAAAAAAAAAAGGGGAGGGGAAAATTAAAGAACAGGAATGTGGCACTTGGGGCTGCATTTCAGGGAAGGAGAAGACCTGCAGGAGCCACAGGGCTGGCCCATGCCCCTCACAGAGTTGTCCTCCCTTTTCACTGCACAGCACCCCAGGCCCACAGCCTTATTTTCTGCTTCCCCTGCCTTTAACCAGAAATAACACAGCTCTTAACCTCCTTGATGGCTCTTTTAAGCTGAGCTGCCCCCTGTTTGACCATACTCAATAATAATAATAAAAATGAAGTTCAGCACACTGTTTTGTCCCCCTCTTCCCCCCTCGCCTCAGGTAATGAAGGCCAATGTCCAAGGGAGTCATCTAAAGAGACAGGCAGCTGCAGCCACCTCGTGTTTGGTAAATGTTGCAATAAAACTACACAGCAGAGTCCACAAAAGCTTACTTAAACACACAGTGGAGTCTTTCTCACCCTCACAGGGAAAAGGGCAGCCAAAGAGCACACCACAAATCTCTTCTACAGGACACACATCTTTTAATGAAATAAAATGTGAAGGACTTCTCTTCCTGAAATACTCATTGTGCCATTCGTGGTTTCTCAGTTTAAAATGCACAAGACTTAGGGTATAGGCACTGTTGGCAGTACCTAAGAAAACTGTTTTAAGTTTTACAGAAATTTCAGAACCTTATTTTTAATTAGAAAAAATGCTCTTTTCCTTGGAAAACACAGAAGCATGATCAGTAGCTACGCAGCACAGCAGTGCTCAAGCTGGATGTCTAAACAGCAGCAAGGAATGATAATTGAAGTACAGGTATAATGGCAAAGCAATAAAACTGTAATGAAAATTTATAATACACTACAATAACTCTGAATATGAAAACAGATTAAAGTAATGTTGTTTTCATGGAGTTCTCCTCTTCTTAATTAACAGTAATTTTTGTTGGTCTACCATAAAAGTCATTGCTGTTCAGCTCTGGAATTTCCTTCTACTACTACTTCATCTCTAACCTTTTGCTAAGTATATTGCTTAAGAAAATCCCTTCCCTCATTTCTCTAGTCCCAAATCACATAGTCTTGATTAGTTTGAAAATTCATTTTGCTCTTACCAAAACGAAGAAATAAATTGTTCTCTGCATAGGCTTAATTTCAGTGTGTTTTTTAATTTCTTCACTGTACTCACTGGATCACCTTAACAGCTTGTAATAAAAGAATAAATATAAAAATCCCCCAAATCACTTAGAAATAGGCATTTTTTAATATTGGCAATTAAAATATTTTAAATTAAGGGTTGTAAGCCTGATGTTTATTGGGAAGATGGTGACAGCATCTGCATATGAGCTTTAACAACATGCCAGTCTTCACAAACAATAAATCAGTATAGATTTTTTTTTTCTCGAGTCAAAAGCAGGTCATTAGGAAACTTAAATGAAGCAAGACCACTGAATTTGTGTTCACCAAAAGCAACATCTTCTATTCAATCTGCTGCAGAAGATATATTCATCTTTGCCTAGGATCTGGCTTTGGAAAAGAAGCTAGGTTGGCTGACATTAGTCATGTAACTCTTTCAACTGTCTGCCTGAAATTAGAGTGCCTATGGTATAAACATTTTCTAATCTTGCACTGCGGGATCTTGCAAGAACCTTTGAATTAGTGGAACTTGTTGACAATGGTACCTACAAGCAGCAGTTTTTCTTCCAGTCAGAGAAGAGGAGGAAGTGAGGACATGAGAGAAATCAACATGGAGACACCAAGGTCAGTGGAAAAGAAAGAAGGGGAGGAGGTGCTTCAAGTGTTGGAGCCGAGATTCCTCTGCAAGCCATGGTGAGGACCATGGTAAAACAAACTGTCCCCTTGTAGTGCATGAAGTCCACAGGGGATACAGATCCACTTGCAGCCTGTGGGAAAAGTGGAGCGGGTGGGTGTTAGACAAAGCTGTGATCCAGTGGGAGACATGAACAGAGAGAGAGGGCCCCTGCTTCCAGAGATTGAGAGAGTGGGCCCTTGCTTCCAAACTAGGGCAGCCTAGCCTTTAAAGACTGCACCCCACGGACGAGTGACCCACGCCACAACAGTTTTGGGACGACTGCTTGTCACGGGAGGGACCCCACAGCATATCAGACTCCTCTCCCTGAGTGAACAGAAAAAGATCTCCAATGACAAACTGAGCAAAACCCTCTTGCCCTGGCTTCCAGCACTGTCAGCAAGAAAGAAAGATGGGCTGGGAAGAAAAAAGGTGTTTAAAAAGCATTTTTTACTTCTCATTATTCTCCTCTAACTCTGCTAATAATAAGTTTTATCATTTATATAATACTTTTATAAGGTATTATACCTTATAAATTTATATATTTATACCTTGAAATTTAAACCCATTTTGCCTTTAGTATATTTTCTCCCAATCCTTATCTCAACTCATGAGCCCTTTGTTAATTCTTTTCCCCTCTCTGCTCAACTGTAGCAGAAGATAAGCAAATGACTTTCGTGGGTACCTGACATTCGATCAGCATCAAACCACGACAATTTCAAAAGTATCAAATACTTTTTAAAGTTTCCTTTTCTATTTATTTAAACCCCTTAAAACTATGCTACAGTATTATAGTAAAGTGAACTAAAGGCTACCCCTCCGTGTGATCAAACTCAAATATGAAAAACAAAAGTGGATTCAAAGTTAATAATATAATTAATTCATTATTAAAAAGCCTGACAATACAACCATTTCATGAGTAGGTTCTAGAACAGCAGGGCAGCTATTAAAATACTAAGTTGTATTCAAGCTTGTGCACAAGTTCACTAACAGAAGTCAAAGTGTTTCAGACATCTTGACACAGAACTCTTAAATTGCAAATATGACAAACATGTAGACACTCTCTGGAAGTTTTTTCCCGTGGTAAGGGTAACTGCAGGAGAGAAAGCATACAAGAACCAGAGGAACTGATGAAACACAACAGAAAGATTGTTTCATTAAGTTGTGAAATTGAAAAGTACAGTCATAGGAACCTCAAACAGCGGTCATGATTCCCCTCCCAAATTACCACATGGCAAGATGTAATATTTTCCTGTACTGCTGCAGGCTTTGTATTATTCATTCACAGTTTGACCTCCAGCAGAGACAAGTTCCTGAAAGAAATATGTATTAACAATCAGAAAGTAAGAAAAACTCAGTACTTCCTGTAGAAATTACCCAGCAAAGTCAGGGATGACTTAACTGAGGGCTGAGGTCACTACAAGAGTGAGTGTTCTTTGCTTAGGACAGCTAAGAACAAAGGTACAATAAGAGTAGAGTAAAGAAATAATTGAAAACTTCTCAGTAGGCTATGCAGTGTTGTATCAATTCAGCAATAAATCCAAATTTAGAGACATTAGATGGTCTTCAGGTATCTTTATTTGCATGCATCAGGTCGAATTCATTACAAGAATCTAGTGTTGCCTGCAAACCTGACCTGCCACGCAGTTCCATGAGCCAGGAGAAAGCTGAGAAAGATCAAGTGCTCCTCTGTGGACCGATTCTGAAGCAGGACTAAACTGAGATTAACAGGGAGTTAGAAAGCTTTTTCTTTTCTTTACTGTTTTTATCTTTATTTTAAATTGTTTCACATTACATCTGTGTGAGGTTTTACCTGTATCAGACTCTAAACTGCTTGTGGAAAGTTCACTCCCTGTTCTGACCACCCTCAGCACAGTGGTGAACTGTTCTTGGATGGACTCGAGGGGTCATCTTCTGTGTAATTGCTAACAACACTCCACACAGGCTGGGAAACAAGTCCTACTCCAATTCTGGCCTACATCCTTCAGATTTTCATGTCAGCAAGATGTTTATTAATATCATATATTAAATTTTGGCTGCAAATCCCAGATTTATTTGGGGATTTTAAACTAAGTTAGTGATATTGTTTTTGACTCTAATTAACAAATTAGCTACACGCAATTTAAAAAATAGTGTGCATCCCTGTCACACTTCATTTGTTATTCATGGAACAGCATAATCTTTCCTACTTAGCTTTTAAGTTTCTTAACTTAGAGCCTCTGTGCTAATCGAAGTGTAAAAACTTGCATATGAGAAAACTTAAGAGAGACACAGTAACAACTCAGCCTTCAAATCACCCCCAATAAACAAAAGCATGGAAAATGCAGACTGTTGTCTCTAATTTTTCAAAGCTTCATTTTTTCCACCTCAAAGAATCAGGTTCTGTTTGGCAGTCCTGAGAGGATGAACTCACTGACATGTGCAAACAGCACAGATGCATCAATAATCGAATAAAGATACAGTCTTGAAACAGGAGTAGCTTCAATTTTGGCTACTGGCATTAAACCAACAGGCTGTTTTTGTACCAACAACAGAGAAAACATCCCAAAATCCAGGAGTGCTTTAAAAAAAGTGGTTTACCTTCAGTTGGCAAAAGTGTGAAAACTGTTATTCCATCCAGCCTGAGAAGAGTGAGGCACACTTTGAGATGGATTAAAAAAGGGATTCCAGATTTTTTTTTTAAATTGCTCTTTCATCAGAGCAGAATCAAACTGACCTCAAGAAAGTTTGGGTAAGGACAAGATCTGACAGTTCCCATGAAATGAAAAGACTCCCTAAAGTTCATTTCTAGTGTCACTGTCATTTTTCTTCATAACAGGAAAATTGTACAATAATTCTGAAAAAGTTGAAGAAATAGGCACCAAAAACTCCTTTTTCTACTTTTCAATAAGTACTTTTTAACTTTTAGATCAAAAATTCTAAATTAATATATCAAATAAATAGCATTTTATTATTATTGTTATGATGATTAGTAGTAGGAGTAGTAAAACATATGGATACAGGTGGCCTTAGAGAAATACCAAAGATGCACTGCAAAAAACGTAGCCAGCTCTTTCTTTCAGAGGTCAAAACCCTATCTGCTTCACCAGGAATTTAGCTCCTTAAATTAAAATTATTAGTCTTTTTAGAATTTCAGCCATAGCCTTGTAGATCCTTATTCCTAAATAGAAAACCATTTACATAAAAAGAAAATTAATCCATTTCAGAGTCTTGGCAGGAATAGTGGGAAGGAATAGCTGTTATGTTTTCTAACTTGAAGATCTGAGAGCTTGAATTAAGGGTATCCATAACACCTCAGCTCCCATCTTCACTTAGTTTTGACTTCACAACATGAAATTACTGGAGTTTATGAATAGTTTGAAAAACTATTTTCCTGCACAGCATGAGATTTCCATCATGCCTTCCCTTGATTTTTATCCCCTGTAGATCTTCCCCAACAAAACACTCAGTGGTGATCCACATCAGACTTTGAAGAAACTCCATACAAACAGGATTATGAGAGCCAAGGCTGAATTTCTCTTGCAGCTATTTTTACTTTTGCCATAGCTGGCAGATGAACTTGTTAAGAATGTCAATTCCTGAATTGCAAGAGAAGTTGTCATAGGAAAGTAAGAGAACTTGAGAGTATCTCACGCTGTCAGAATGTTTCAAGGGAGGCCACAGCCTCCATTTAGCAAACAAACAAAAATCTACAAATTTACTGCTGTTGGATTAGGAAAAATTAGTCTGACGATGGGATATTTGGGCAGAACATCATGCTGCTTCCTTACTTTTTGTACTTTTCCCCTTACAGCTGCTTCTTGGCTGCAGCCAGATGTGGGATATTTGGCTAGATGAAGCTGGCTTGCTATGGATGCCCTTTGGATCTTTACACTTTTAAGATCATCTCTTTTGCAATGAGTGCACTTCTCTTTTTTTGGTATTTCCCAAAGTTCAGCAGCCTGCAGGGAGCAATGGCACAGCAGAAGTTCAGTTAAACTTTGTACAAGCAAACCGGAGCCAGGGGCAGTGTGACTCCAGGTCACACACACCTGCCAGGTGCACAAGCAAACTTCTGGCCTGAATTAGGCAACCTCATGTTACCACACCTTATGAAAGGCTCATTACCTGCTGATTATCTTATTTTTCCCTCTTTACCATGCTGTGTATGTAATTATAATGACTTGTATTAGCTATTTCTATTTCCATGAAATACAACAAAACAACACAGTCAAACACTAACAGAGAGGGTAAGTAAAATCTATCATACTCAATGGACTTAAAAACAAAGAAAAAATCAGCCGTAAAAAAACAATATTAAGCTTACAAGACTGGTCTTGTAATGAGTAATATTTCTATACATCACTTCCTTCTGCTCTAGCTAATGAAAGAAATAACTGCTCTTGCAGACTAATCAATACACTGCACAACATCTAGAAAAACTTTTATTAGTGTTGGAGAAATACGAACTTTTAATAAACTGGCTGAAAACTCAGAAATATATTGTCTGTAAACATGACCACAGAGAGCAGAATAGAATCAATTAGGTTGGGAGAAACCTCTAAGATCATTGAGTCCAGTTGTTTACCTGACACTGCCAGATCCACTAGTTAAAACCATATCCCCAGATGCCACAACTACACATCCCTGAAATACCTCCAAGGATGGTGACTCCACCACTCCACTCCACCTGTTCCACTGTTTGACAAGCTTTCAGGTCAAGACATTTTTCCTAATATCCAATACAAACCTCCCCCAATACAAACATTAGGCCATTTTTTCCTATTCTATAATTTATTACCTGGGAGAAGAGACTGACTCCCACCTGTGTACAATCTCCCACTCTCTAGGCCAAACACCCCAGTTCCCCCATCTGTTCCTCATCAGACTTGCACTCCAGACCCTTCCTCAGCTATGTTGCTGTTCTCTGGACATGCTCTAACGCCTTAAAAACTTTCTTGTGGTGAGGAGCTCAGAACTGAACTCAGTGTTTGAGATGTGGCCTCAGCAGTGTCAAACACAGGGCAATGATCCCTCCCCTGGTCCTGCTGCCATTCTATTGCTGACATAGGCCAGGATGCCCTTGGCTTTCTTGGCCACCTGGACACACTCTTGCCCCAGAATGTAGCATTACATGGGACTGCTGTGACTCAGGTGCAGGACCCAGGACTTGGCCTTGCTGAAACTCAAAACTGGCCCTAGCTCACTGATCCAGCCTGTCCAGATCCCTCTGCAGAGCCTTCCTGTCCTTCAGCAGACCAACATTCCCACCTGCAAACTTTCTGAGGGTGCACTCAATTCTCTCATGCAGATCATCAATCAAGATCCCAAACAGGGCTGGTACTGAGCCCTGGGGAACCCCACTTGTGAGTGGCCACCAGCTGGGTTTAACTCCCTTCACCACCGCTCTGGGCCTGGCCAGCTTTATAACCAGCAAACACTGCACCTGTGCAAGCCATGGGCTCCCAGATTCTCCAGGAGAATGCTTTGAGAAACAGTTTCAAAGGTTCTCCTAAAGTCTGGATAGACCACATTCACAGCCTTTTCCTTATCCACTAAGCAGGCCACCTTGCCAGAAGTGTGCAGGTGAAGCAGGTTCCTCAGCTCTGGAGTAGCACCAGATCACTCAGAGTTTCAGCTGTTTGAGCACAAAACTCAGACTTGTGATCCCTGCCACCTGTAGTTCCATACTTTTGTCATAATTCACCTTACCTTCTCTTCTTATCCCACCACATATTAACACCAAATTTTTGAAGCAAATCCTCTTTCATTGATGCTATTGTTTTACACTGGAAACACAGTTCTAGTAAAATTCTGCAGTGGTTTAGGTTTAATTTGACATCAGTCACATAACCCAAATACATGAAGCTAAGCACATACTCTACCTAAGAAAACTGAGATTTCTGGCTAATGGGACAGGGGAAAAGAGATTGCACTGAAAGGTCAACTGCTCAGCCTGAAGGACTATTGTTGAACAGGTTATTCAGGGGTCTTTGTGAACCTAATTTCGTTAAATATTGACACTAATAATGCCCCAAAGACAAGAGTGCTAATAAAAATGGTTTTGATAATGTGTTATCAATTCAGAGAATCTGAAAATCAAGATGAACTGAAAAGCTTGATTTAGTATATAGAAAATGGAATAAAATTGCATTAATACAGGGGACACTATCATGCATTTCAGGACTGAGAAAACTCCTGTAAAAAAAGCCAGTGTTCATCTGCAGCAAATCACTGATATTTCTTTGTCTATGTGACTATGAATCATCAGTCTAAGTCTGCTTTGGAAAAGGATATTGAGTTTATCAGACAAAATATTTCTAGAAGAGGTAAGGAAGATCAATACTCTTGTATAAGTCAGAGGTGAGATATCATTCAAACAGCACATCTGGACATCAGAAATGTTGCTTGGGTCTCCTGTGCTCAAAAATATGGCTTCAAGTTGGAATACATACCAAGAAAAGCAATTGCTATGAGCATAGGAGTGCATTATCTACTTCACAAATTATATCAAAGTAGTGTGGTTTGCAGAACCTGGCAAAACCAAGACTAATGTTGTGACAATGTAAAATTTTCTGTAGAAATAAGTGAGCAAAAAGGGTAAACATAAGGAGGGAATGACAGCTAGAACAAGTAAATGCCAGTGTCCACATTACCACCAAAGGATAACAAACCAGTCATTGAAACAACAACACTGAAAATTAAAGAAGGTAAAAAATTCTGGAACACTTCCCTAATGTTAATAGTAGTTTAAGAGTTGTTTAAATTTCTGAAAAGGTTTATATGAACAACTACCAGAAACACCATCGGCATCCTTCCTCAAAGACAAGCTTTTCAACTTATTAGAAAAATGGAGAATGACCATTTTTTAACTTTATTTTCTTTCTACATGGGTAGTTTTCAACCAAACCCATATAATATATGCTTGCACTTGCTTTCACATCACACTATAAGCACAAACATGAAGTAAGGTACAGCACAAGAGATTTCCCTCACATTTCCCCTAGTCAAAATTGGCCAGCAATTTATCCATTATGCATTCCCTCTTATTGAATTTCTAAAGGCACAAGCTGTTAGTTTTACAAGGCCCGTGAAATCTCAAATTACAAAGTTGGTTTGAACATAAGAGCTACATGGTCTATTTCTCCTCACAGAGGCAAACACTTTAGAACTGTATTTCCAGTTGTATTTACTAATGTAAACTATTTTCCAACAGAGCCATAGTAAACCATTTTGCCCTTCTTACTCTGTATTCAGGAGACTTTCCTGCTCTATACAGTTTTTTCAGCCTCTTTCATGGATCCATTGCCCTTGTCCAGACATGGACGGCTCCCATCACCTGCCTTTACATTTCCCTCTACCTTTAACTGGATTTGTGGTGGGGGTTTCTCCCCTCTTCTCTGACTTTTCCCCAAACATTCCTTCCAGTAAACTCACATAGTGCATACTGCAGGAAGACAGCTACATAAGTAGCTAAAAATGCAAATTAATTACATTGGTTTTAAAACAGGAACAAATAGTCTCCAGCAATAAAAGGTTTGTGATATTTGTCCCCACTATCCTATCAGTCTAAGTTTCAGTCACGTAAATCCTTGGGAAGCAGACTCTTGCCTAGCAATTGGGCCAGAATGCATGGTAAACAAAACACCTACTGAGAACTGAGAAACAGATGTTCTGGTAAAAGAGAGATAAAATATAACTGAAATGTTTATCTAGAAACTCTGCCTAGAATCTGATGGATTAAAAAAAATAGTCTAAAGTTATTTGCTGGAAGTTCTCCTGTGTTATACTGCATGAAAAAAATCCCCTACTTTTTTCCTTACTCATTCTTCAATAGAAGCATAAAAAAATTAATATCTGTGCCAGTTCATTAGTCTCTCCTAAGCACTGATGAAATAACATTTTCTTTGCAACAGAAAAGGAAGAAGGCTGGCAGCTAACCTTGTGCTGACTCTGTTATGAATTTAAGTCTTCCTCAGGCAATGAGGGTTCCCAACAAAATTACGATGATTAATTGAAAAACTGTTATGGCTTGAATTTTATTCAGGAAAAAATAAAACATGCCACTAAATACTTAGAATTACAGTTCAGCATTTGTTAATAATTTCTAAAATTCTGTGACAGAAGAGATTTTTACAAATGTAGACACTTTCAAAAATAGTATTCACTGTCACTGATCATTACTATAGTAGCACAGAGTATCTATTTTTAAATTCACAGATCATGATTAATTATAAGAATATAAAAATGTGAGAACTCCTCTACTCACTTGGACTTCTGCTCTAGAACTCAATGAACTAGAGTCTGGAGTCAACTGAAGGAAACCCAGAAAAACAAGTCTGATGGAGATATGCAGCAAAATTTGGGTCAAAGTATTTGAAAACTGGGCACAGTTTGCTGGTCACATCCTTGAAAAAGAGAGGATCTTTCTGTTCCTCTTTTAGAAGCATGAATGTGAGGAAAACACTGAAACTAGGGCCCACTTCATAGCACAAACCATGTATCTCTCCTTCATTCTCAAGATACAAAAATGGTAATAAATTACTCCCTGCTGTCAACCTGCATATAAAGTCTGAGAGCTTCTGGAGGATCATTAAAACTCTGCTTTTCCTTGCAATGGAAAAATGAGAATGTAGGTAAATTACGCAAGAAAAAAATTCAATAGGAATCCTTTTGTAAATAATTTTGTGTCTTATTCTATTAACTTATCTTTTTAACATCTCCCTTCTGATAAATTGGGCTGAAAAAATAAAATAATCCAAACTATAATGAAATGTGGAATTTGAAAATAGAGTATGTTTTAAGTATGTTTATGTGCTTTCAGAAAACCTGTAATGTTCATCATCAGAAAATGAACTATTATGTTGATTTTTGCCATTAGCCTAATATTACTAAACTCACAGTGAATGACTTAATCAGAGATCTTTATGAAATATAATATTTCCTGTATTAGAAGTAAGGAGGCCTTTGGTTAGGAAGACAATTATGCTGAGCTTATTTTTCCCCGGACTACAAAGAAGGTAATCCCTCTTATTAACAGTTCAAATATCAAATGCAGGAGACAAGTTTAATGCAATTATTTTTTAATCTTTCCACTGTCACCACAAGTGCCACCTGACATTAATCCCCTGGCACCAGTAATAAGATTAAATGAGAAATTTTACCTTTGGCATTGTAAGATAGACTAAAGCACAGGACCATCAATGGTTTAGAAAAGATTTAGTGTCAGCTGTACAACAACCTAGAAGATGTTCCCTATGGGAAAAACAGCTACAAATATTAAGCAAAAAATCATTGCTTTTTCTGTCTAGTGATACAGAAAAATATAGCAAAGTATTCTTTCAACCATGTGATCCAGCAATAGATTCTTTAAGGCCTGGAAACACTAAGCAAATAGGAAAGTGAGACCCAAGTGAATAAACAGTGTAAACAAAAATAACAAAAGTTGCAACAGAATATTTAACAACAAGAAGAGAAAAACTCCGTGTTAAGTCCAGAAATGGGGATAAATTGAAAGCTGCAAAAATCTAGATAAGTAACATCCTGTAAAAAAAAATAAAGAACTAAAGAAATTGAAAACTGGGGAAGCTGCAGCTTGCTGCTAAGAAAAGAGGGAGGACTGGAGATGAAATATAATCTAGATTTGACCTGGAAGCAAATAGTATGGGTCTCTGTTTTCAGAAGAAGAGATTGGCTAAGTGTAAGACAAAAAAAACCAACAACAAAACAAACAAACAAACAAAAAACAAACCCAAAAAAACCAAACCAAAGAAACCCCAACAGCCAAGGTTGTCAAAGTAAAGTGGAAACTGCTGTAAAACAATGTTGTGTACCTAGTCACACACCGAGTGAGAATGATCTCAAGCTTTTTCAAAGCTGTAAAGTCAACACCAGTGCCATATTGGTGAAAAATAACCACAACACTTTAAGAATGAGATCTTTAGGTCCAATAGACTCTCAATAGCAAGTAAAAACAAAATATTTGCAGGGTAATTAATCATAAAGCAGAATGAATAATTAAGTCAATGGGAAATCATTTACCAATGATAGTAAATTAGTTTGGCTAATTAAATTAGGGCTGACTTATGCCCAGTCCAGGTGTAAAGACAAATGCAACCCAGTCTATTTTGGCTTTATAAACCAGCATAAATAATATACTGGAGAAGACCTCATTAAGAAATTGTCTAGAGGGGGCATGGCAATAGGATTAACTAGAGGGACCTTCCCAATTTTATTCAATTTCTAAAATTTTTATTCAGTCATTAAAGTAACAAAAAAATATGTGGAGATTTCTTGATGACTCAGATTTGGGAAGGATTAATGAACAGAAGGATCACAAGATGATGGCAGACAATCCAGATGACTTCAAGAAAGGCAGCATTAGAAATGGAACTAAATTAAAGTGCAAGGTCGTAGCCTTGAGGACCAATAACCAGAATGTTTGCAGTGAGAACTTGAGAGAAATTGCTGAGGAAGAGTAAGACATATTAGCAAAACACATTAACCACAACACACAAAAGAGTCCCAAAATAATGGAATATAGGAAAAATAATTGTAATTCTTACCCTTTTTCAGCCTTTCCAGCAAACAACACAGAGATGAATAAATAAAAATACTTTTTTTCAAAACACAGGTGAGACTTTATCTGAGCTATCACACATCTCAAAGACTATGAATTCAGACCCTAGACCAGACCAGAGAAATAGGTATCTCATTAGTGAAATTGCTATATAAAACAACGGACAACTCTGAATCATTAAAGACACATGAGATTTGGATTCTAAACTCAGCCTTAAAAGTATTGTCTGACATTTCCATCAAAAGTCAGTGTAAGAAGATATGCAGTGTCTACCCCTGACTGTCAGGCATTTACAGTTCAGCACCAAACAAGACTTCCAGTTTGTTGAATATGAACTAAATAATTTGGGAAAACTGGTTTCACATGTGGGTAAAATTTGTTTGAAAACAGTCCTACATTAGACTAGGAATATTAGTTAATTTCAGTTAATCCCAAAATATTTGCAAAATGTTACCCTAGCAGTACTTAGGATTCAACAGGGTAAAATATGAGAGGGAAAGCTACTCATTTTAAAAGCAACCTTTTATCCTCTGCAAGTCACTTGTGTTCTGCTCAGTTAACAGACTATTTCAAAAGCAGTGTTTTCTCTAATTTTCAAACCAGAGCAGGTGCTCCAGATGATGTGATTTTTGTACTGTAGGAAGCAGGCAACCCAGAGGCTATGGAGGCTCCTTTAATTACTTGGCATCTCAATCCAATTAAAATGTACCATAAGGGCAAGAGTGTCAGAGTGAAAATTTGGTGCAACTTACCTAAACCCCTACACACAGCTGATACACACCACAGAAACCTGTCCATACATTTAAGAAGTTGTAGTTACATTTCAGACTAGAAGAGAATTTTGTTATTTTAAGACTTTTCAAGGATTTCTTTTCAATAAATCCAAGTAATCATGCACTAAGAAGCTAAAACCATGCTGTAATATTGTTGTTTTCTCTATACTGGGCAAAGTTATGTGTCTAATAATTTCCCTATGATCGTGGGGACAGCAGCCGTTTTGCTTAGACCACAGCAGAGGGGAAGCAAATGGATTTCTCCTGGAAAGACTAAACTTTTAATTTTCCATGTTATTCTTTGATTGTTTTAAATCTGAATCAAAATCTAGTTGGGGTGAAAGATCTCTTCTTCCTATATTTGTGTGTAGGACAGAGTAACATCTTAACTCCATAGCCTGAGTGTAGTGATCTGCATTTTCTTTACATGACCTGATCAATGAAAGAAAGGAGTGAAACTTTTAGCATTGTTTTAAGTATTTTTAGTATCCCAGGAAAGGAAAAGTTCTTCTAAAGCTGGGAGTAAAATAGGGAAGGAAAGTATCTCCAACTAATTTTTCAAACCCTAAGTTCCTGTTTGCACATGAATTTTGCTTGTATCTGAAAAAACTTCACAAACTGATTTAAATCTTAGCATTTATCCCCTCACTGAGTACAGTGTGGGCCACTTCTATTTAGGTTCCATGGGTAATGTCCCAGCTGCCCACTGATTTAGGAATTATGTACCATACACAAGAGATTTTGAGCTCACAAATGTTTTCTAAGAATCTGGAACAGTGGAACATCAAGCACAAACATTGACTTCGAACATTGCTGCTAAGTGTGTGTGGAAATGTTAAATGATTAAAATCTCTCTTTTAGAATGCTTTAAAATGTATTGGTTTCTGATTATATATTCCCAGCAATAAGAGCAAAGCACACAAACCTAGCCAGAGGTGATTGGAGTCCCTGTATCAGTCAGAAGGCTTCAGCTTCCAAGTTCACCTTGAGGCTTGCAATTGTTATTCACCAATTAAATTACAATTGCTGTACTGTAATACTAATTACAAATACATTACTGGCATCCATGAGATGATTATTTGTCCTACACTATGCAGAAAATACTTTTATTCAGTCCCCATAACTTCCTTTTTCTGTTTTTTCTTCAAAATCCCCTCAAACCCCTCTTTTAGAATGAAACCCTGACAAAATGGTTATTCTCCTGGTTTAAACAATCTCTAAATGACAATCACACACACTTTTATTGCATCGCAAGTCAGTGACTTCTTTTTTTTTTGCTACCCAAAGCTGAATTCTAATGCATGAAAATGCATAGTGAGTTATCTTATTAGTAGTATCTAAAACGTCTCCCAATCCCTTTATTATTAGTTTGAACAAACCATCCCCTAAAACAAGGATGAAACTAAGCTGAAAAAATTGTTCAATTGATTAAGCTGTGTAAGAATCCTCGGGAATTCTGAAAGTGGTATATCAAATTTGAAAGAAACTGAAGGATTTTTGGAAGAAATTTACTGTTACATGTTTTGGTAACAAACTGATAACCATATATTTGGTTGACATGTAGAAAATTATCAACAGCTTGAATTTTGCAGAGGTAACCAGATAGAGATTTTCAACACTCACAGGCAGTATGACAGGAGAATGATGTGCCAGAAATTTAAGAAAGAATTAAGACCAGAAACAGAAGGTTTTGCTTTACACTAAAAAGTCAGTTCTTTTTTAAAACCATAATCAGAAAAACTGCTGTACGGGATGAAAGAAAAGCATTTTGCCTGTGGCAGACTAAATCAGAATAATTATACAAGTTTCAGCTCTCTAAACCAAGCTGCAAGCCTATTTATGTATGTTTAATTGTTATCATCATGGCTTTTTCTCTAGCAGCTTGACAGTGTTAAACCCTTGGGTCATCTCCAGGAAAGATACCTTTACACCAATTTTAAGAAGGAAATCAGAAGGAGGATTCTCTCTGCCAGGAGCCAAATCAATACAAGGAAGTCAGCCAAGGAAGGAAAAACAAAATGTGTAAGTCTGTCACATACTTTAAAAATTATTTCAGTGCAACATGACAGATATTAGAAAAGAATGACCAAGGGATGTAGCTAAAGTTACTACTCCCAGCTAAAAAGGTCCAAAGTCTTGCCATTGCTTTCAGAATTAAAAGTGCATACAAACATTAGTGCTGTGGTTACCTTCATGGTCTTGAGCTCCTGGTCACATTCTGTTACATGCCAAAAATTTATTGAATACCCATTATTACAGTTCTCCCAAATTCATATCCTAAATCTTACCAAAGACTCTAGTGGAAAAATTACCTCCTCACTTTCTTAGAACTCATATCAGGATACGGAATATTCTGAAAGTTGACTTCTACCCTGCATGTAAATTACCATTCTCTTTGGAATGAAGCAACAGTGTTTTAGGAGGCAGAAATCACAAGACACAATAAGCATTACAGAAGCAATGATTTTACAATACCCCAGGAAAGAAGGACCCAACAGTTAACTGGTTTAGAGGCAGGTATACAAAAGTAAAATTCTGCATTTCATAGACACTCTGCTCAATTTCAAAAAAGCCTCTTTCATCCCATCTAAGATGCCTTAGGATGCTCACATAGCTTTTTTATCTGAAATCAAATCTTTTGTCCAGACCCTTACTCTGACTTTTGCTTTCTCAAAGAGACAGGCATGTCTCATTATCACGTTCCTCATTCAGAAACCATCCTTTCACCTTTAAGCATCCCTGAAAAGGCTTCTTGTTTTACATAAACACATGTAGGACAACAATTCCTTCAATTTCTCCTAAAAATACTGCCAACTTTTGCCTGATCCTAAAATTACTGAAAGTAATAGAGTCACAGCTGGGCAGAGTTAGATCCTAACCAGGCAATGAAGAAGTATCTTGCCTCTCATGAGACTCCACCTGGAGTACTGTGACCAGTTCTCAGCCCCCTGTACTAGGAAGAGACAGACCTGTTAGAACAGGTCCAGAGTAGGGTTACAAAACTGTGGATGGGATGGAACAGCTCTCCAGTGAAGAAAGGCAGTGAGAGCCAGGGCTGCAGCTTTTCAATACGTCAAGGGTGCTTCTAAGACAGATAATTTTTTAGATTTTATTTTTACCAGGGCCTCTAGGACCAGACTCAGGGTCCTGGTTTTTTACTGAAAGTTAATTGAGATTGGATATAAGGAAGAAATTCCTCTCTGTAAGGGTAGTGAGGCCCTGGCACAGGTTGCCCAGAGAAGCTGTGACTGCCCCATCCCTGGCTGTGTTCAAGACGAGGTTGGATGGAGCTTTGAGCAACCTGGTCTGATAGAAGGTGTCCCTGCCCATGTAGGAGTATTTGAATGAGGTGATTTTTGATATACTTTCCAACCCAAACCATATTATCATTTTTTCTGACTGTCAATCCAGTCTAGCAGTTGGCCAGCATTTATTTGTAAACAAATTGCTGTACCAACGTGGAAGAAGCGTTCAGTACCAATCAGCAGGGAAAGGTCAAACCCAGAGCATAATTCTCCATATTTGATTTGAAAGGACAATTTGTTTGCAGTACTACCAGTTCCTAAATGGATGTTTATATTTACTACCAGCTTTTGACAGAAGAGTGTAGCTGAATAATTTCAAGAGTGGCACTGCCAGTGACCTGAATTTGTTGGAACTGGAAAATATGTTTTCTAAAACTAATTTTCACAAGCCACTTTCATTTTAAGACAAGGAACAAACATCAAGGATAACTTTCCAGCAGCATAAGAACCCTGAGAGAAATATAAAGTGACCTGTAAGATAAATTATCATCAAGCAGGTATGATTCACATGCCATCTTTAGAAGCCTTGGCTCATGTTCTGTGCCAGAATAATGTGGGTTCCCAGAGGCCACGAGAGAAAATTGCTCACAGAGATTCTCAGCCAAACAGGAGAGAAAGGCTGCTAGATAAGGGTGCAGACAGGGCTCCTCTTGCCCTGGGTAGAACGTTCATAGCAGTATAAAGAATGTGGGATCTCTGGCACACTTCTAGGTACAGAAGTCAAGAGCTGAAAAGAAATGCAGTAGAAGCAATAAAGGAAAATTACCAGTGTGGATGACAATATCAAAAGCTGCTGCTGGCTGGCTGGGAGACATGACAGATGCACTCACTTTTGCCCAAAGTTGGCAGGCCAGGGAAAAATACTGTGTTTGCCATAGATTTACACATAAAACCCCTAGAAGTGAATTAGGTAAACAAATTACATCTGCTGTCTAAAATGGCCTATGAAATAGCTGCTAGAATTTAGAAACAAAACAACATCTCTGGGAGAGGGAAAATATTTTTAGAAGCTTAGAAATGGATTTAATGGATTTCTTCTGATTCAAAAAAGACCTTAGATATTGAGCCCAACGAAAACAGACACACAAATATTAATTAATTAAAATACCAGAAAGTTTACATTAGGGAAATTAATAATTACATGGATACATATTTTCTTACATGCTCTGCTTGTGGTATCACACAGTTAATATGCAGGATGTGTTAAAAACGTGAACTCTTTCAAATCAGAAAATACAAAGCAATGTTGCTACAGATTCTTCTTTGTTTTTAATCTTCATTTTGCAAGTAGTAGCACTTAATTAATTATTTAGACCATCAGCTAATTCAATCTTTCTTGAGAAATATTACCAGATTTTTGTTGTTGGTCACTCACCACGCTTATTTTCCAGGAAAAAAGATCATGTCAGTGTGACTGTTAGGAAAATGTATAAATTCTTTATACTATTAGACCCCTCAAAAACATTAAAACAGAGCTTATTGGCTTTGCAAAAGATTCAAATTCAGCTGAGAATTGAAAACAATTTGTTCCAACAGCATAGCCCTTTGAAAGCAGTAACTGCTGCATAAATGAACTCAGAAATCTATAGACTGCACAACTTGTATTAAATCAAGTGTCCAGCAAACATGCACAAATGTGCTTCTGAATGTCTGTTGAGAGGGTTTTCTCAAGGCAATATTGTCAAGAAAAAGGATTTAAACCAATGCCCTACTTCACATCATCAGCTTTGATTTAGAATGGTAATTTCTGCACTGTAATTTCAAGGTGATTTCCTATTTTATCTGTTAGAAACCCTTCAAAATCCCAGATTTGTTCAGCATAGAAAACTCATATGTACATTTTCTGCTGGTAATCAAAAGTCAAAATGCAACAATTTGGGTGCATTTTTATTAGGAAAGGACACACTGGCTTGATGTATCAGTGTTATTTCAGTGATCATCAACTGACCACATCAAATTTAGAAGCAGCTCAGTGCAAGATTGCCCTCATGATGGATGAAACCTAAACACATTTTCACTGAGGTCTGTGTTTATTTTTTTTCCCTGTAGCAGCTAACTCTCTGAATTTAATAGGTCTTAAGGATTCTGAAAATCTGTCACTGCATCAACCACTTCAATAGGATTTATTCCCTAAATCTAAGTAAATCTTCACTTCCCACCTCAAACCTTACCTAAACTATATTCAACAATATTTCCTGCCTTTGTTTTACAACATTTCCCTACAAAATAACACATCAGTTATATTCCACCCACAACTGTTATCTTTTGTTCAGTTTATTCAACAGTGTTGTGAAATATGGAAAGTACTTGAGAAAACACCAAACAAAGAAAAATACTAATATTTTTGTTCATCTCAATAGTGTATGCTTTTGTTGTTGTTGCTGTAGGACACAAACTAGCAGCATGAAGCTACTGTGTGCTCAGAACTCTCTTCCTGACATCTTTTTAGTTTTCTTGGTAAAAGTTGATCATTCAATGCAAGAGAGATATTTCTTATTCTTGTCACTATTCCTATATGACAGCTTCCCTTCAGTACTTTCTGCTTCATCTGAGTAACCAGCCAAACTCACTTAAAACAGCCGCCAGCACTGAAATGTTCCATTTTAAACAAACCCTTTGTTTGAAGTCCTTCATTAAACATTTCAGTCCCTTTGGGAAATTTCAGATTCGTGCCATTTTGGATTAGTTGCTTTCAACGATTACATGACAGGTTGTAGCTGGATCTATCACGAAACTTTCCTGATAAATGCATTTTCACAACTTTCCCCATTTCTTTATAACTCTCTGCTTTAGTACAGCAAGTAGCAAATCCATACAGCAATTGTGATTAAATCTTGCTTAAACTCAAGCAAATTTTACGAGGGCTTGGGTCTTTTAAATTTTTTTTAATAAAAGCTCCGCTTCTAGAAATCTACACTGGATTTTAATGAACAATATAGCTCATTATTTTCTGTATGACAAGTGTGACAAGCATATTATTTTCCCTTCAATAAATGCATGCGCATGAAGCATAAATGAATGTCTTCCTAGTGACAGGTTCAGCATATACAGTATTTCTGCATTTGCTTTTTTAGCAGTTCACCATTTTCTTAACTTTTAATAGAAAACATTTCTTGCAGAACTTACTAAATACAAACACTTTTGCTATTAGTTATGGTGTAGAGATTGGTCTATCAAGTTTGAGGGGCTGTGTGTTCCATTTCCTCCCCCCAGATCACAGGGGGTAATTTTCAGACACTGTGCTGTGGGGAACAGATCTCACTCCAGCCAGCCAGAGTCTCCATATTTGTGCATCTGGAGGCCCTGACACAACAGTTAGAAACATAACCTCTGGCCTTCATACAACCTTTTGACTTACCTCTTTTGAGCTTGGCATGTTTTTCCTTTGGCCCCGATGTCCTGGAGCTGGAGCTCAAGCTAACAACAGCATCTGTCAATCAACAGCAAAAGCAGGAAAATCAGTTACCTGAGGTAAAAAGCAAAACTGGTGCTTCAAATCTACCATAGATAGTAACTGATCATGTTATTCAAGCATAGAACCTCACATGCTTAATTTTTATTATTTAGCGTCTTTTAATAAGGCACTGTGAAACATGAGTAGCATCACATCTATCCATGGTCAATATCCATGTAAAACACTACACCTCCAGGTTTAAAAGTACCCTTTTCACCACTATTCACAAAACTAAAATTCATCAACTGCAAAAAGCTGACGTCAGTAGTGGGCAGTTACCTTCAGACTCCTAAAACGAAGAACATGTTTGCATCTAACAACTCTCACATATACACAATAATTTCCTATGTTACAAGTTGAACGTAAGTGTTACAAAAATTTTAAAAATACAACTTTTATACTGGTCTTCAATTTTTTTAATTCTTTATTTTTAAAACTATTTGGACAATTTGCTGCCCAAATTAAATGCTGCTGTTGGTTCTCATATCTAAAAAGATTCACAATTATTGCTAATAAGTGGCCACTTGTGACTATGTAAAGTTACATCTGACAGCTGGAATATGACACCAACAGGCTGTGTGGTTTGCAGTTAAAAAATAAATGTATATTTGTTCAACATGAAATATCAGAAGATAATACAAATTCTACCACTGATCTTCTGTGTGTCCTTGTAACAATTTCTTGTGGGAAATATATGGAATGTCCCTAATTTAGAAGTGGCTTTCTTCAATATGCCATTAATTCAAGCATGTCATTGCTACAGGTTTAACCTTTAGCTCTACAATCAATAACTCATGCTTCAGTCCAAACTGAAATTTTTATTCTAAGTGCAAAGTCTTCAGCAAACCTCCAACCTGTGTTTTCACCCTTTCTCGCATGAAAATGAAAAATCAGATCTGTAAAGCACATTACAGCCGCAGTTATTACATTTCCAGCTGTTATGAAGCCGTGCACACTCCGTGCCGGGAGGCTGCATCCAGGGAATCAGCCAGTCTGGGGCTTGCTGTTAGCAAACTGCAGGCCTCTCTCATATCTGATCTATTCCTACATATATCACCATCTCATTCACTGAAGTCAAATTTATGAAGTGCTATCTAATGTTAAAGAATCTCAGTATCTGGATTTTAGAGAAACATATTGCAACTGGTAAAATTTGGGTTTTTTAAGGAGATAAGCGTAGCTGTAATTATGCTTCTGCCAAAGTGTCTGAAAGGAGGCAGCGGTAACATGGGCCTGAACACATGCACGTATCAGCTGTCTCATGTAAAACAATCACGCTGCTTTTTGTGGATGAAAAGATTTAGAGTGCTATTACAATCTGGGTGCATTGGTTGAGATTACTGACCAGTACCGCAGCTCACTTAATTTTACATGAGCCCATTACTTGCAAAAAACTCTCCTGCTGCAGTCCGTACTCCCCCATTCTTCCTGTTAAAATGGCTCCTCCCCTCCACTGTCCCATCGACCCCTGCTGTGTCAATCAACCTTGTCTCCACCCCCAGCCCTCACACCATTGGTCAATGATGCTCTGCCCGCCCCTTACACTCCTCTATAAAAGTCCCGCATTCCTCGCGTCTGTGTCATTTGGCTTTTGGTCTCTTTAGGGGAGTAAGGTTTATGGAACTGCAAAAGTAAATGGCGCCTCCTGCCTCTTTATCTCCAAGGACGCGCTAAAGTGTGTGAGTGGCTGCCTGTGCCCATCTGCAGGGGTGGGACTTTGTTTGCACGGGTGCTGTCACAGCACCGCCTCAGTGGCTCTGCATGGGTCCATCCTATCATGGCACACCGTGTCAAACGAGGACTTCTGTGTTCTGTTTTCAGTGAAGTCAGGTCTCATTACATCCCTTTGGGTCATGCAAGGAACTGCTGTGTCAAACATTTTAAGACAACACTGGGAAATAACACAGTAGGATGACCTGACTAAAAATGATAGTTTTCAGTAAGTGCTTTCAACACTGACTAAAGAAGTAAATTAATCCTCTCTGCTCTCATTTGGTAACATGGGTGTGCTGATCTGTTTAATTCATGCCCTACAAAAAGGGAGCTTTTTTGCTTTGATGAGCCAGGCTCTGGGGGGCTACAAAACGCAGTGGGGTTTCACCTCAGCAGTGCAGATGTCTTCCAGTGGAGTTGGTGTTTACTTTTTGGACTTCAGAGAAGGGTTTTTTTCCAGTTGATCTCTCTACCTGATATAAGTGATGCAAAAGGACTGCATCGGGTGTGCTGTGCAGCATGATTTCAGTCAAATACTTTCTAGCTGTAACCCAAGGTTGAAGGTTTAGGGTACTGCTCACTGTCCCAAAAGCATGGCTATTGCAGAGCTGGAGCACAGCTTGGTGTGAGTGGTCAGCTCCTCTGTGTCCAGTTTAACACCTCTGTCTGTCTGTGTAACACCGCCGAATTGGAGAAGGCATGTAAGGGTCAAGCTTTACCTCATACAGTAGCTCCTCTGCCTTCCTAATGTAATTTAGAGCAGGCTTCAGGGAGTTTTTTTAATTATGAAAGTACCTTTATGGTGTTTGGCTGTCTGGGCTGGAGTGGATTGAATTATGGCATAGGTTCCCTTTCTCACTTGCTCAACAGGTGTAGGATGGTGTTACAGATTAACTGTTTAGGGTTAGTTTTGCTCTGTGTTGTATTAGCTTGAGGATCATGTTATCAGTTATATTATGACTTATAATGTTATGTAATGTAGATATTATGCTTTGAAAAGGTATATGTTAAAGGGTTTTAATGGCAATAACTGATTTGTGAGTGTTGGTAATGTATTTGTCAGCTGTGTGGGGCTGGCAGGGGCCGGCTGTTGCTGGCCTCACTTCACAGACAGCGCCATAAAAGGAATGAGGGCTCCAACCAATGAGAGCCCAGATCGCCTCAGAGCCGGAAAAGCGCGGGCTCCCACTAGAGAGGCAGGGGCGTGGCCACGGTTACTGCGCATGGAGACAACTTCAAAATCATCTTTTAAATAGAAAGGGAGACATGCTGAGTCTCATAGCTTTGCATATGGAAGGGGTAAGAACTGTTTTTATCACTTTTTTACCTAAAATTTTAAAGATAGATTAGCATTTAAATGTGTTAGCACAAAACCTGTAGGTTGTTCTGCTGGGAAAAAAAAAAAGGTTGAACGCTATGGTTTTAGAAAAGGTTCATCTTTTTTAACAAGCAGTCTTCAAATGCAAGCACTGTGGGGTAGTAGGTAGGAGCTTCATATATGGAAAATAGTAAAGAAAAAAAAGTCCTCTTGAATTCCATCCACTTATCACTCCTCACAGCTGTTGCTGTGATTTCCTATAGTCAAGTGACACTTTAAAAATATCCTTTGTCTCCATGATTGCTAACAAATTAGAAAATTCATGAAGTACTGCAGAAAAATAGAAATACTTTCTGAGCCCTGAATCTGCCATTCTGTGTCCCAGTGAGATGGTGCCAGTCTAGAATGTTTAAAAGCTGCTTAGAGAGGGGTATTTACTGGGCTGTGAGGCACTGGGACAGATTGTCCGGAGAAGCTGTGGATGCTCCATCCCTGGAAGTGTTCAAGGCCAGTCTGGATGGGGCTCTGGGCAAGATGGGGTAGTGGAAGGTTCCCTGCCCATGGCAGGGGGCTTGGAATGAGATGAGCCTTAAGGTCCGTTCAACACAAATGATTCTGGCCTTCCATGGTATTCCTGCTTCACTGCTACAGTCCTCTAATGGAAAGTATTGAGGGAGGAGAGTGGGAAGGACGAGCTGCACCCCTCCTAGCACAGGAGATGGGTAATCTGTCCAGCAGTGGTTGTACAATTCTTTCTCATTATGGATGATACAGATCAGTCACATGGCATGGGACAGCCGACAGATGACTGGAGATTGATTGCCAGAACTGAAGAAAATGTGAATATTTAGTAGTTTCTTTGAGCTTTAGGTATAATTCCTACAGTACTACTGGAGGAGCTTAAATAGAGAATTTTACCAATGTTTGCAAATATGGGAAAATACACTTGTTTTTATTGAATGCTGCTCTGTAGCTCAGACAGAAACAACTTTTAAAGCCTGAAAAAACTTTTAAGTTTGTTACTAGATATTTGGGTTTTTTAAAGAATACCTTTTTTTTTCCAAGGGAGTTGGATATCTGATAACTGCTGAAACAGAAGGAAGAAATTGCAGAGGTGTCTGCTATGTCTGGAAGGCTTTAAAAAGTAAGTAATATTTTGTGTGCTGTTTTAATTTTCCTAAGCCTCTAGATGATATTGCTCTGAAGAATGTCATTGTGAAAACTCTTTGTTACATAAGAACATTTTAATGTGTGCTGTCTTTTTATGAGATATATTTGAAAGATGCACTTACTGAAGTAGTGCTATGCAGCTGATGAGAGATACATTCTGGAAAGCTGTCACATGAAAATTGGGGAAGAGGATGAGGAAAAAGAGCATGCTCTTTAAGGAGTGGTGATCATGATTCATATTTGAATCAAGAAATATTTAATGAAGAGTGAAATTTAAGTTAAATTCTCGTCATCTGGAAAAATAACTAAGTTGTTTTTGTGAATCTGGTCAAGTTCCAAAGTCCTAATGGTGATAGGAATGAGTGGGGGAGCAAACTTTGTAAGGTACATGTGTGTCTTCTCACTTTTTATGATCTCCTCATAACCACTGTATTTGAAGATATTTTGGAAAATATTGTCATCGTTTCAGAACACATTCCCCTCTCTGATTTCAGCGCGAGTGTGAACTTGTACATGTCCAGGCTCTAATCCCAACAGAATCTGTAGTCCCTTGCCCATACAATGAATAAACCACAGCCCTCCTTTCAAGTCCATGGAGCTTTCTTCTAAGACCTGAACTCCACAAGAAAATTTGTTGGCTTCCTCAGTCCTCTCACCCGAGTTGAGTTGGAATACTTTTTTTAACTTTCTATGACTGTGTCTGTTCTCACTTGATTTCAAGTTGTCTCAGTTGCATTCTACATGGAAATAAACCCATTATGTCATGCCTAGTAAATTACCTTTAAACACTCAAACAGGATTTTTCATGGCTGATTGTTACTGGTTTGGCCATATTGATTTGAATTGTGCCATTAAGATAGACATGTAAATTTTGTACTGCCTCACATAATGCAGGAATTACAGACAAGAACATGTTTGTACTCCAGTTGGTAAATGTGTTGGCCGTACCTTTGGCTGCTTTACAGTTGCTGCTCTAGTATGAAATTCTCTACAGATAATTTGAAATTTAGCATTCTTTGCCTTGTGACTCATGCCATTAGAGGAAGTTTTGAAGAGCAAGAATGGGGGAAGTAATTGGTTAAGCAACTGTTTCACAATCAATTTAAAAGTTTACCACAGAACTGGTATAGCACATGACGGCCTGATGGGTAAGCTTTTCAGGTGTTGCCATATGTCAATGGAAGACCAAACCTAAATATTGACTTAAAATGCATTTTCTTTATGATGTGTTCAGTGCTACCTGATTATTTTTTCACTCTCCCTTAGCATGTTTTGCTAAGCAATGGAAAATGTTACTGCTTTCTGTCTTAGCAACTAAGCTTGCAGAACCACGTGCCCTGAGTGGAGAGTCTTCAATTCTCTAAGGTTATCTCTGTTGTTTGTCTACTTTGTTACTGTCACTGAATATCTGTCACTCCAGCCTTCTCCTGAGGTTACTTCCCCTTGTGGTCTGTTGTGTTCTATACCTACTGTGAATCTTCCCAGCAGACAGTTTGCTAATGTAATTGTTTTTTACTTGCTTTAGTTTCATAGTGTACATATATGTAGAAACATCTTAAATCTTCATTATGTGCATCTTTACACACTGGAAAAAGTTACAGTTCTTTAAAATGTTGCATTCTCTGTTGCTAGGGAGATACCAGCATGAAATTTTACTCCTGGTGCTTCCAATTTCTTTGCTAATTATTGTTAAAAGAAGCTGAGATGATACAAAGCTTTGGGAATTTGCTGCTATTAGTTTCATTTCATTTTAATGCACTTTGATCTGTTATTTGGTTCAGAATGGATTTATGTCATTAAGTTTCTTAGAGATTCACTGGTTACTGTGGAGCTCTGAGGTTAATTGCATGATCATTAGTAGCATCTATTGTCTGGTAAAAATGAATTAAAATTGATTGGAATCCAAAAGAAACACACATTCTCTTTTTACCGTATGAAAGGGGACAGTGTAGTTCCTCTAATAAAGGCATCTATCAAGTGACCATCTGGTTAGCCTGTAACATGGAGCATGCAGCAATATTTATTTTCATTTTGAAAACAAGACACATGTTGCATCTAACTAGAATTTATTTGAACCTCTGCCTTATGGAGTCAGTTTAGATTTAGGTCTGTTTGATGTCCATTTGAAGTCAGTTAGTCCTAATTTTCCTGACAGTGTTTTAAAATCTTCTGTGAAGATTTTATATATATCACTAGGAATAATACAAAGTCTTAATCACTGTAGAGCAGGTAGTAACATTTGTCTTTTTGTCTAGCTTTGCTTTGGTAACACCATTTATTTTTTCTTTTATGGCTGTTTCGTGAATGTTAATTGCACTTAAAAACGTAAGAAAATGATGAAACTTCATCACAACAAGAAAATATTTATCATATAGGTGGCTTATAGTATCATAGAATGAATAGAGTTGGAAGGACCACTGGAGGCAGTGTAGTCCAACTCCCTGCTGCAAGCAGGATCCCTGGACTGGATTATTGAAGACTGTGCTTAGACAGCTTTCGAATATCTCCACAACCTCTCTATGTGGTTGTACTCCATGAAAATGTAATTACAACTTGAAAAATTATAGAGGTTATCCCTGCTGGACAAAATCAGAAATAATTTTTTAATTAGAATGGGCCAGTCTAGGTTTGAAAGAGAATTAATCAGAAAGTCAGCCTGGATATTGAATAATACCAGTTCTTAGAGTAACTTTAAAAAACATGAAGATCCTTGTAATAGGGATGTAGGAAGGAGGCAGAGTGTGCTATCAGTTATGACCATGGAACTGGATGCGGAAAAGTCATTTCTTGGACACAATTCTCTGCACAGAAGCTTCTTTGCTCCTTCTGCTCTATTTTTCCTACCAGATTTAATAGCTGAAATCTTAAGATAATATTCTTACAGAAACTAATGTGTCTTCTGTAGCAACTAACTAGCCAGCAGCGTCTGTCTAGCCATCATAGTGGCTAGCTAGAGAAAAATGTTTTTTAAACTTTGCATATGGCAAGAATGGAGAGAAACTGCTTTCTTCCACAAAAAGAGAATGTTTAAACTAGACAATATAAAAACTAGGAGATACTTTTATCTTCAACCATGCTGTATTTATTGCAATACATGTTTTTTATCGTGACACCATTTTCTGGTCTTTGCTATAAATATACCTAAATAGGATATGTGTCTGCACATATATGCAAATGTAGTGCAAATATATATTACTCCATTTATATATATTATTCCATATATATTTGTATATAAATATAGTCAGCTATTACTCATTTTCCTTTCACTTTTATTAATGAAGAAGAGTTATTTTGCATTAAAACCACTAGATTAGATAGATATTTGTTATTCCATGAGACGTGGGGGTTTTTTTCTGTTAAAAATATTATTTATGGGAAAATGTAAGCTATAAATAGCTCTTGCTTAACCAGGTGTGGTTTGTATTAGAAATCATAAAAGAGCATGGAATGGCTGCTTTAACTTGGAATGGTGGAAATGATGCATATGCTACTGTGGTGTGCAAGCTGTTGATTTAAAGCTGGGAGACAGCTTGATTTACTCTTGCCTGCAGGCTAGGAAAAGCAGTAAGCTTAATTTGACTATAAATGGAAAAAGTATGACATAAAAGTCACACAGTAAAACATTTTGCTATATCCACTGGAACTTGTTTGGCTGCATAACTCTGGCAGTTTCTTTGAATATATCTTTCTGAATGTATGCCATCTCTGCCTGTGTTCTGTGCCACTACATTTCATCTGCACAGTTCTCTCATTTATCTTTTTCTTGTTCTCTTGACTAAACCAGAGCTCTCAATCTATCCTGACAGTGTGTGGATGTAAAAATTACAAGAAATGACCCACACTAGACAAGTTTATCACAGTTGTTTCTGACTGAGTCACGAGGAAGGCTCTTACTTTGATTCACCTTCTAGACCCTGTGTCTATTTATTGATTTATGTGTAGCAGGGAATGTTAAGTTCCCCAAAATGAAGTGTCTGATCCTTAGGTTTAAGTAAGGGAAAAGAGGAATACATTTTCCCATTCTCTTAGCTATAAGTTGTGTACTACTTCGTTCTAGAACTCTCAAATGCATATTACAATTTTATGCCTTAGCAAGCCTTGAGTAATTGCATTATGCAAAACAATTTGGAAGATCCTGAGTGAGGGGAAGATCTTGAGCTTGAACAGTCAGAAACAAAGCAGTTAAAGGTTGGGATGAGATTAAATGACCTGCATTAAAATTGCACTTAGCTAGTGATAAAAGATGGGAAATTAAGGCTTCCTAAAGTGAGGCCAGCACAACTAATCACAGAGGAGTTTTTCCTCTCTCCTTTTATTGCAATTACAAGGGAGTAATTGTTAATAAATTGGCAGGGACATCAATGAAAATAGTTTTTGACCCAAAGTTTGTCTTGTTTACTATAGCCACAGTCAGTTTGTTCACCAGCTTGTGTAGTGCTACCTAAACCACATAAATAGTTCTGGTTGGTGTGGTCTGCTGTTTTGTATGAAGAATTCATTAGGATTCAGTCTTCTCCTGATTTCTACAGCTAATATAAGAGCTTCAGAGTATAATGTATGTATCCATAACACATGGTGCAGAGTCCTCCAGACTAGCCAGAACTCGTGTCTGTTCCTAAGACCTGACCCAGTAACTACAGTTAGAGCACCCAGAATACTCCCCTGTGCCACATTGGTGTTTCAGGTAACATGGGAAGCTCTGTCAAGCACCTTAAATACAGAACCAAATGAAGCCATGTAGACATGTTCCTATTCTCCAAGGCATTAACTTGGGTATAGACTTTGCCATGGTCCTCTCCTGGGAGATGGTTGATTTCACTAAGAGCAATGAAAACCTCAATAGAGAATTTTCATCTTCAGGATTTATATATGTGGAAGCAGCTTGAGCCCACAGGACAAAAGACGTAATGAAATGTGTATTTTACATGAGTACCTCTGTACAGAAGTGGCTTTCTGGGTCTGCTTTCTCATGGTGTATGGGCTGCACTTATGCAGTCTGAATTGTATTATTGCAAAAATTTGTTTTCCAGCATGCCATGTTGAATTTTCTTGTGCATTCCAGGACTTGCTGGCCACAGGAACCTTCTGAGGTTCCTTCCATCCTGAGCTTTTCTATGACCTCTTGATCACAGGATGTGTTTATTCAAAATTAAAGTGTATCAGCATGTGAGTGTGAGCTCAAGCTGGCATGTCCATGGTGACTTTATGGTAGATACTGCAGATACAAAATAGTAGTACCTTTAGCTTTAACAGCACCTGGCAATAAGGGAGTCTTGAAAGTAACTGTCCCTCTTGAAGCCTTCAGTTAAGGCTGAACATTTATTCCTTCTGTGTGCTACAGTTTCATTTTCATGTCCATAAGGCAGACACTTACCAGGTTTTGAAAATCCTGTCTTAACTTCTTGTCAGTACTTGCATGAAAAATGATGTGATGTAACTTGTTCCAAGCTATGATCAGCATAGACAAATGAATTTTAAAGCACCACTCATTTTCCTAATGTAGTCTGGTATGTTGGAATAATAGTGGTCATGGTTGCTCAGTTGAAACAATTTCTGAGATTATGAATTGGTTTGAAGTTGACATCACATAATTAGTCTTTCAGGGGAATGACAGTCCCTTCATGTGGATAGTACAGCATGAGTGTGGGTTTTATACATTGCTGCTGCTTCTGCTGTTTACCTGGATGAACTTTGAAGGCAGAAGATGATATAGGTGAGAAAATGGCACAAAAATATTACAGAAAACACTGCTGGTTTCAGCTGAGACAGGGTTAAACAGGCCCTTAGGGACTGAGCCTGTAAGTGCTTAGAGTAAAGAGCAGCACTTACTGTTGGGAGTAACCCAGTTGGGATTTCTGTGGAGCAACAGAAATCAATGTGGCTACTGCCAGCTGTAAGCACTACAGGCTACATTTGGTTGTAGGCTACCTACAACCAAAGGCACCCACTTAGAATTTTAGAAAAACCTTAATAATAAGTGTTAATGTGCACTGTTTAGACTTTAATCTGTATTCTTGAAAGACCGATTTAATTTTTTAATTTATTTTGATAAGGCTTGTGCGGTTTGGGATTTTTTTTAACCACCTGCATTTTGTCCCATGGGTTTTCCAAGACAAGCCAGAACACATCATTGAAATGCCCTAAGCAAAGGGCAGGATTCATTCTAAACTCCTAAAATCTTAGCAGACATTTCATTAGCATGCAGGGATGATGTTCAAATTGCAAGCAAACTTTTATTTTTATTCTTTCATATCTGAAGCCCATCAAAAGTCTTGTTTCTGAAAAATAATGAAACAATATTTCACAGCAACTTTCCAAAAAAATTGACCTTTGAATGGAAACCAGGCTTGGAAATACCCACCCCTGAGTTAAACATGTCATGGGAAAATAATAATCTTAGCATTTCAGTATGGTACCATTCCTTGTGACCTGCTGGTGCACGCAGGTGGCAGTGGTTCTGCTAAAACCATACCAATTCAGAGGGGGCAGGGAAGGGTTTGAATAAGTTGGTAACAAGGAGAGCAAGCCAACCCAGAGAACAGCAGTGCCATTTTGAATGGATCTGAATGTTTTGAGTCAGTTAATAAATTCTGGGCTGAGACCATCTGACATTAAATACTCCTTTATCAGCTTGACAATGAATAAAATGAATTTTGAAAACAACAGAAAAGTGTTTTTAAAGATTTTTACCAAATTTTGTTGAAACTACCACTCTGAGCATGTCTTTTGGCTCGAGGTCTCCTGCACACATAAGCTGAGGGACCCAGATTTTGCTTGTCTGTCCACAAATGTGAAATAATTTTCTTGTGGGTCTTCATAACCCTTGATAGTTTCAGCACAAGGTAAGCTTTGACTTCAGCAACTCCATCTCTGTACACTCAGGGAATGTGTCCAAGCTCTTCCAAGAAGCCTGTCACTGCTTCCTCCTCCAGTGCCCTTCTTGTTCACATTTGAGCTGATTCAGGAATGCCCTGTTTGTTCATCAGCCTCCTGCACATTGCAATGGATCGTTCTTGCCCTCCAAGGAAACTGTTCTTGATTAGCCAACTCTTGTGGACCCCCTCAAGTCCTGCAGTCCTGCTCACACTGAGACCCTGCTAAGATCTCCAAATAAGACTAAGAGTTTCCCTCCTGAAAGCCAGCTTTATAATTCAGCCATGTGTCTTGTACTGCCATCGCCTGACTAACATCCTGTCACAGATCAGTTTCTTAAAAGTGCATTTGTACTAAAGAGACCTGGCTAATGTGAGCTGTTAGATTGCAGAGAGAAAGAAATATGGAAGAAAAAAGCCTATTCCTTTTTCATTTGCCTTTTCCACTTTAAGAATCTCAGACATAATTCAATCTAAAAGTGTGATATATGGCTTTTACATCTCTCATATTTCTTCCCAGTATTACAAAACCTTGCAAAGCAATAGAAAAGGCTTAGGAAAAAAATGTCTTCAAAATCAATTCAAGTCCTGGATGCTACAGAAGAGTTAAATTTTCCCAATAAGTCTGTTAAAGAGAGGTGTCTGTCAGTGAATAAACAGCAATTCTGCTTTGTACTACTAATGAGATTCCTTGTTGAAGATCAGGTTTCTTATGGAAGTTGCTAGTTTTTGTTTAACATCTTAATGTGTGGGTTTAGTAGTATCGGGGCTTGATATTATAACTATCACATGAATAATTAAAACCCCTCAATTACTAGTGCGGGGGGGGGGGGAAGGAAATTTTTGAATAGATTTAATTATCTATAGCTAAAAAGAGTGTGATGTTCAGAGTAGCAGTAGCTCTAATTTTAAGACAAGACTTTTTATTTAAGACATAAAATGTGCATTGACATGTGCAGGAAAGGGAGATCAGAGTGCATTACAAATGCCACCCAAGAGGAACTATATCTTAAAATTTGATTTCTATCTAAGTTAGGGGAAAAAAAAGTCATCCTGGGATTAGATAAGGCTACAAGGCAAACAATCTTATTATGCAGTTACTCAGAAATAGAATGGTGGTCATAATGAAACTGCTCATTGCCCCTAATTTTTTTTCTACATATAGAAACATATGATATTTGTCTACTTTATGTGTCACTAAAAGAACCCCAACTCTAAACATAGGAAAACTTGTATTTATTTCTCTTAGGCCTTTCAGGGAAAGATTAGGATAAAGATTAGATGTCACTGTGATTTACTCATATATGGATAGAACAAAACTCAAATCTTTCAAATCCAAAACTGTTTAATTGATCTAGAAGTGAAAACCTAAACTCACAATAGTAGAAAAAAAGGGTTGTAAGGTAAAACAGGGAGTTTGCAGGGTTCAGAGGCAGAGCAGCACACTGTGTCACAGCTGGTTACTTTGCTTTTTGAAACAGAACAAGAGTCACTGCTGCTCCTGTCCCCTCAGAGCTGTGTTGCCCATGCTCAAGAGCTGCTCCTCCCTGTGTCTGGAGTGGAGGCACTGGAGGCTGATACTTCCCCATAATCTCTGGAACCCTATAGGACCTACCCAGAGAGCCAGATTTTGAATTTAGAAGTCTCGTGGCACAAATATTAACAACAGAGAGAGCACATCTTTAAATATGAAAGTGTATATGCACAGGCAAAGAAAATTGAATGAGAACTTTGTGAAGAGAGATGGGAAGGTTGGTCCCATTTTCACACTACAGAGGTTCAGATTTTGTGCTAAAATACAAGTCAGAAATAAACAGCTTAGACCACTGCCTGAATAAGATTCAACAAAGCAAACATGGAATTTTTTTTTTCTGAAATACCTCAACTGCTGATTGCCACATTGTGGTCCAGAAAATGCCGGTGATTCTTGAGGCTTTGGTAAGACGCTTTGCTAACTTACCTTTGCAATAGATTTGTTGTTGCTCAAATGTGATCCATTCTGAAAAGCTGGTAAGTATTGTCCCAAGTGTGAAATGGTTATGTACATATGGAGTAAGAGATTAACTGCAGCAGTGTCAGCTTAAACTTAGCTGTTAGAAAAATGTGACTGCTTAGTATTAAAATAAATAAGTAGCTTTTTACTCCCTCTCCTTAAAGGGCATTAAGCATTTTCAACTTCAAAATTTCCAGACTTCAACAATGAAATATTTCCCCCCTTCAGCCACTAAATTTCACTAATGTTACTTCACAATGCTTGTTTTAGATTAAGCTTATCAACCACACCTTAAGTAATTATTCCAAATATGTTTTAGCACACATACGACCCTAAGAGGTAAATAGGGAAGATTAATACTTGTGGGAACAATCTTTTTTCTATTAAAAAACCCCAACCCTACAGTGCTTTTAATTGAAAGCATCCCAACACTGATTTGCTTAAGGAGTTGAGAGAATGTCATGGGCTTCTTCCATTTAAAGAGGTTTCCTGTATGTGAATGGAACTGTTGGGATCAGGAAACATTTTTACTGACCTTAGAGAAAAATCAGGTTATGTTAGAAATAGGGTCCCTGGGATACCAAAACAGCAAAAGAGGGATTTTACACTTACTGACAGCGTGTTCGGATGACGGAGAGAAAGCTAGAAATGTCAGTGGATAATAGAAGCTAATTATAACATAAGCTGTTGGGCCCTGAATTTTTCGTTTGCAGTGGCATGTGCTGGTAAAGAAATGTTTTGAAAAGTCCTGAGATATTTTCCTTCTCATATCTGTGCTTACACAATAACTCTTCACATAGTTTTCTTTGAGAATAATCTTTTAAAACAGTCATCCAAATTTTGCACATGAAATAAGTAACCTCTTGCGGAGTTGGGCAGCCATGAGATTGAGTATATTTAACACTCAAGCATTTTGCAGACTGCTTTCTCATCTTCTGATCTCCAGAAATTTCCTTTTCTCATCCAGTAAGAGACATGTGACAATATCTAAATATAAGATACCTTAGACAAGACTACTTGGGGAACAAAGTAACAGCAACCTCATTTTTATTATGTGAATTTACTCAGTTCATATTACCACAATTATAATATTCACTTATTTTAACCTAGCTAATCTAATTGGCTACCAATATTCTCTAATACAAAGTTGGTTCTTTAATGATCTGAAGCCTGAATTAGCTTGTCATAAATCAAGAACTGCTGTTTCCCTACTACACATTACCAAGTCACATTTTTTCTAATGAGGACCTACTTGCAAAGGGAAGATGGATGAAAAAAAAATCTCCTACTTGTAGCAAACACATAATTTTATATTCCTCACCAAAAAAATTTAAATGAGTCTATTTCTATTCAGTCTCTTTTAGGCTCCACACAGGCCATAATCCATCTTGTGGGTGGCTGAGTGAGAAAGAAACATTTATGCCTTCCTATTGCAACTAATTAATAGCATAAATGTTTAAAAAGAGAGTTTCCAATTTCATAGCAAACAGTAATTGAATGCTGGAACCAAACAAGTACTGCCACAGATATCTGGGTGTGATCGACAAGCAGAGGCTGACTTTTTGAGCTACTGTTGCAGAAGGAGGTTTAGGTTGGCTCTCATCCCCTGAGGACACACATCCACTGCTCTTGAGGGCTCATCCCTTGCCCCTTCTGCCACAACACCTCCTTGTTCCATTCTTAACCAAGCAATCCACCCTTTAAAAATAACAGCCCTGTGGGGGCTCCAGCTATCAACCAGAAACAAGTCTCATGTTGTTACCTAGACAACAAATTATGTAAGACTCTGCCTTTCTTCCTATACAGACACTTCTAAAATATACAGCCTTGAAACTTTTCATTTCATTTTATCTGAAGAGAAGGAGGGAGGTTTCCTTAGGAGATAAAGAAAAGCTGTGTTACTCAGTGAAGCTCCGGGCCACAGGGCCATGTCCATCAGGGCAGGTGTCCCAAGCCTGCCCTGGGCAGGGAGAACTCAGCACCCCAGCCAGAGCAGGACATCCCCAGGAGCAGCAGCTTTGGCCAGCACCCATCAGGCACAGCAGCAGCTCAGGGCCAAGGCTGCCCACACACCAGGAGCAGGGTGGGAACAGGCAGCACTTGGGAAAAGGAGGAGCCCTCACACCTGAGCTCAACTGGAGCTGCACTCTGGGGCAGCAGCTGGGGCACCATCAGTGCCCTGGGGCTGAGCCCTTGCTGTGGCCAAGAAAGAGCATCAAAGTGTCAGACCGGGGGATTGCACATATCCTACTGCTGAATAGCAATAAACTTATAGAAAACCTATTTGGAAATAAAATAAAGGAAAGAATTAGTCCACGATGGAAGAACCACTGAATGACAGTTATCTGTTCTCCATCAAGAGAGGTGAAACTTGTTAATTTGTCTTATTTTAATCAGGATCAAGTACATCTGACAAACTGTTTCAAATCATTGCTACTCAGGGGGTTGATGACAGTCTTCAAGATACATCTGTTCTGCAGTTCATTAGTAAGCTTCCAAAAAAAATTAAAATAGATCCTCCTTCATTTTCTTAAAAGACTTAGTTCCTCTATCAAGATAGAGAGATAAATGCAAAAAAAAAAAAAAAACCAAACATATGTGCAAAAAGATATACCCAAAAATGACCCTATAATTTCTTAGTTTGATCCTCAATTTGTCCAAGGGTAATATTCTGCATGGAAAATCACCCTGCAAAGAGCACATTACACCTGGCCCTGTCCGTGTGTTAAAGTGCAGTATGTAAAATCAACAATGTGTAAACAGCATTAGAAATATCTTCATGATGCCAAAATATAAAATTGCAGATCCTTTCCAAACTATGGAGATATAGATCTTGCAGCTTCCTGTGGACCAGTCTGAGCAGCCTGATAGACATAACCTTCTGCTTTTATTGAAACAGCTTCTCTTTCTTATTACCCCTTCCCTTTATCTTCATTCTTTCTGTCTGTTCTGAAGTCTCAGCTTAACTTGACTAAATTCACAATCATTTTCTCTTACCCTTTTGTCACTTCCCCTATTTTCTGGTATAATTCAACATATGCCCAACTTCAATGCATGACGATTTCTGCACATTTCCTCAAAGTCCTGGCTTCTGAAACAGGGGCTGAAATCAGAGGCAGGAGGCTTTGTGCCTTAGCTGCTGTTCATGAAGCTGAGAAGGGCTGCTGTAATAACTCACATGGAATCAAGGAAACAAACCATGGAATATTTCCTGCAAAATATTTTCTTGTGATTAATATATTTATGGTCAGGATCAGAACCCAGCAGACCTGGCCTTTCTTGGGTTATGAGACTACCTGTCTCAAAATAGGATTTCTTCTAGTACTGCCTCCAGTCTCTCACTTTTCTGACACCACATTTTTTGCTCTGAGTTTACAAAAGTGATTACTATGGTATGGATGCCAGAGCAGTTCTAAAATAAAGAATTTTTTTTAAATTACTGCAGGTTGTAAATTGACTGATAAATTACCCCAGAGAAATAAGAATCTTCTGGTCAAAGCAAAGAGCTGGGTCCTAAAAAGTGGCTCAATTTCTTTGTGCATTTAGGGGTTTTCCTGGGCATTTTAAAATAGTCTTTCTGTCACTGTTCCTATTACAGAATTACTTATTTTCTGTTGTCTTTAGTTGCTTTTTAGTTTCATTTTTATTAGGTAAGTTCTTCAAGGAAAGGACAGTTCATGCAATGTCTAGTACAAAAGGCTGCTGATTTCACTCCTGGCTTCTGTGGTAATACAAATAATGATGCTAATCATATTGGGTGATTCTCTGGAAATGGGGCATTTTAGAAGTCTGATACAAATAAAATGAGGGGGAAAAAACCCAGCCTTATAAATATGTTCTTCTTAAATAATAACATATTCACTTTTATTCCTTTTTAGGTGCCCTCTTTAGTTGGTAGTGACCAGCAAATGAAGGGATCTCTTGTAAAGGATGTCTTTGCATCACTGAATTCTTTGTAAATCTAGGCAGATTGCAGGATTTTTGCCTTCTTTTTTCCTTTTCCTTAAAATGTTATAAATATTTCCCTTCCATTTTGCTCTCTCACTGCTTCAGACATTGAGATGGTTATATCACAACCATAGATAAATTAAAATGACTGGTGTAAGGTTATAGATATACACAAGAATGAAAGGACTGATGACTGAAAAAAGAACTGTTTTAAATTATTCAGAGAGATTCTTTTTCTTGGAGTTTTGAGAGCAGTTGAAAAAAGTGATGAATGAATATGAACACTGCATGAGCAATCTGACACTGTCAGACCCAGCACTAATGCCATGTGCATTTCCCTCTTTTGATCACTCAGTTCAAAACTTGTTCAGTTCTTTTTAAATAGTTTATCTCTTTCTGTTTAAATGCAGAACTTAAAGATTGTCCTCTAATTCCTCTTCAGAAATTCCTGCTGCTGTACTTTGGAGTACCTCTGTGGTACATACCCATGAGAATCCATTTTTTCAAAACTTTTTTTTTAAACCTTGATAGTATCATAAAGGAGAATCTAGGATCTTCAAAGTGCTGAAAAACCCAGGAGTAAACCCAGAGGTTTTCAGTTCCTCCCTTCTACCTCTTGAATTAAAGACAGTGAAGCTATTTTTTCCTTAGATGTACTATCAAAGCAATATAGTAATGAAAAAGATAGCAAAAGAAAAGTTAATAATGCCCTTAAAGATGTCATGTCAGCCAGAATCCTTGATATTTTGAACAACTAAAAAAAATGTATGCATAAAGATGTGTGGAGTATGTGCACATGAGCTTACTCAGGAAGAGTTAGATCACACATTGTGTAAATCAGCTAATTTGTGTAAGCAGCACAATTAATGATGTCTAATTCTTGCTACGTGCTCACTTGCACAATAACACTATGCTTTTTCCTCCTCCTTTTTTTTTTTTTTTGTTGAAGGCAGAAAAACATCACCACCATATTTTTTCTCATAAATTGTAGGACCTGCACAACTGGAAAATGTGGTTTTTGTGCCTAACTGGAACTGTGCACAGCCCATGGATAACAAGAACAACACATGAAGCTGGCAGAAATGAGCAAATTAGAAAACAAATGCACTTCACAGGATGTTTTCCAGAGGTTAAATCTTGCTGAGGCACTTAATTCTCCCTGGTTTTGTGCATCAGCTGCTCATAAGTTGTTCTAAATTATTTCAAACAGAATGGCAGAAAGACACCTGTTTTAAAAAGCAGGATTATAAAATACCATTCCTGCCAGCCATACAAAAGTGCCATTTTCTACATTACAAACAAACACCCCAAAAAACTGTTACCAGAAGCATACAGAGTGAGTAGAGGGCAAATGATGAAAAATGAAAGAAAAAAAGATTATATATATGACTGTGTGTAACTGAACATATGTAACAAAAATAATTTAAAGCAATAAAATGCTACTTATTTCTGCTGATATTGCCAAGGTCAGACAGGCTTAGAGAAGATGGCTTGATTTATATTCTAGGTGTTTCTCCTTGGAGGCTGAAAGTTTCAGCTCTTTTCCCAACATTGCTACAGCTCAATAGTGGGGGACAGCAGGGAAGTCTTCTATGTCTTTCCATGATTTTTATAATATTGAGAGCTAAAAGGGCTCTGTTTGCTTTTTAAATCAGCACACAAGTTGACAAAGAATATGATGAAATTGCTTTGACTATCCAGTTGTTTAAGAAGTTTAATTAATTTGGTGAAATTGTTTCCTTTTTTTTCAGAGTGTTCTATTGATACTGTTAGTTTTGACTTCCCCTTTAAGCTCTTCATTTGGTTGACATGAAAGTTTGTAAGTCAGATAGCTGCTAATATCAATTTTCAACCTAGTTTGCACAAACAGATTTATCCAATTAAGTTGCAAATAGATGCAAAGTCAGTCCTTCAGTGACCCTTGAGATTGCTCCAGAATTATACATTGATCTGCATTCCTCAGCTCCTTAAGAATTTTGAACTCTTCTCTGTTTCTACTCTGCCTTGCTGTTTCCTCCCTCCTGTTACTGTAATAGTGCTATGAAGCTGAGCAGTGTGGTGACCCTAGCCTAGAAAAAGCTCTGTCAGCACTGGAGAGTGGGTTAGAATCCGCAGGGGAATTTCCCTCCATTGCCAGTGTGTATGTCTAAAGTTTATGAGATGAGAGCATAATGCAGAGGATGTCATGCATGTATAACAGACAGCCTCAGGACTGCATGTTAGAAAGGATATTCTATGGAGAGAAACAGTGGCCATAAATAAACTGTTGGCCTCTGTCTTCTTGTCACACAAGAGCCACACAGTTGTCTGGTTTTTCCATTATCAGTCCCCAGTAGTCATCTCTAACAGGAACCTTCTATTCATCTTATTTAATGTGACTTTGGATCCAGTGCTCAGTGAAAACAAAGAAAAGAATTATCTATACTTCCATGGGTTTGGCTAAGGCCCTCTCAGCTGGAAAATAAGATATATCTCATAACACAGGAAGTACCAGAAGCTTATCCTGCAGCAATACTCTGCCTGTATTTGTTGGACTGGTTTCTTTTGGGCTCTGGTTTAACTCTGATGCTAATATTCTGTTCCTTCTGGCAAAAATTGAGAACCAAATCCAACTACAATGAATGAATGAAAACACTGCTGGCTAAAATAACCATCGTTTTATAGCATTTCTCACTGATAAATCAGTGTAATTACCTTTATTTTCCAGGGCAAAAAGAAAGACAAAGTGAAGACATGCAATTTATCCCAAAGGCTGACAGCAAAGGTGAAGAATTCCAGAGTTTAAATCCATGGCTTGATGGATTGTTTCCACAGTTGGGGATAATCTGTCAATCACGTGAGCTAGTATTCTGTTTTATGTTTTACATTCTATGTTTTCTAGCAGAGATTTCATTCATATTTATGCAGTAACCTATATACTATTGCAGTATAAATTATCAGAGTACTTGTGACTTTTTCCCTGGTGTAAGTTCTTCTGAAAAATTCTGCCAGAAGATCAATTTTCCACAAACAATATCAAATACGACCTCATGAGGAAGCTGTAAAGACAAAGCTACTCTGGAGCCCAGGCTGGGAGTATTCAGCCCCAAACTGGCAGAGTACAAATGTTTCTATTCACACTTTTTTCCTCTTACTGTCTTGGATGGTTTTTACTTCCCAATGTGTACTTTTGATCAGTAAAGGAGTTAAAAAGAGATAGTGTCTCATTTTCCTCCTGCATGTAGGATACACACATATGTTTCCCTGGGCACATCACTGACAGCTAATGTCTAACTCAGGGGTTTGGATAGGCTATATGTACATAGAAACATCTCACGGTGTACATTTCTCAAGATATAAAACATAATTAAAACAGGGGCTCTCCACACAACTATTTAATCATAAAGCAATTGAACTGAGTAGTGGAGTGAAGTTTGCTCATCCCAGCAGCCAGGGATTCCCATCACTGTCACTCCACAAAAATGATTTGTCTGTTTCACAGAGCATGGTTTCAGTTCCATGAATATCTTAACTGTCATGACCCCAGTTTCTGTCCTTTCAGAGATTTGCTTTATTTTAGGCACTGCATTATTCTTTTCTATTTAATGTTTACTTTTAGTATATATCATTATCCCTTTTGCAACGACTCAAAATCGTGCTTGATGTACCTTTCTCGTGGCTTCTGAAATGATTGCCTGGTGCATCCATATCAGGTTGAGGGCATTGAGAAGGTCAAAGCAATGACAGCCTTCAGGGCTGTGTCAATGAATGCTAAATTGCCCGCTCAGCTCAGCACTACCACAGGCTCATCCACAAAATACAGCCAGACTGTGATGGAAGCAGTGCTTGAATAAGCTTCAAACCTTCTTTTCATGACTCAAAGCTTTCCAAATTTTACAGTTAAGGCCTGATTTTCTCAGCAGTAAACATGCTCTCCTCCCCTTGACTTTCAAAGAAATTGCCGTTTGAGAATAGCACTCCTGCGATTCCTACTTCTCCCCCCATAGCAAGAAAGGCCTGTTAGTGCAGACATGACAGTCAGCAGCAAAGCTGGAGAAGCAGAATGTTCCTAGGGTGAGGGAAAGGAATTTATGGCTCCAAAACAGATTCATTGTTTTAGTGGTATCCTCACAGCACTCAGAGACTATTAGAGTCCCTTACCAGCACATAAGAAAGTTAAAAGAGTTTTCACTTGAGTTTAGGCTGGTGAAACAAAGTCTGCTGATATTGTGAAGGGGTGTCATTCCTTTTGATACTTTTGTTTCCTTTGTTATGAAAACACGAAACACACTACTTGTTCTCTAGCTGTGTTCATAACACAAAATGAACCGTTCCATTAACAACCTTTTGCTTTCCTGTGTTGGAAGTGCCCAAAAGAGGCATGTTATAGCAGCACAGGTAAATTACTTTAACAGGACCTTTATGTCATTTAGGTTTGTGCTTACACTCTCTTAACTGCAGTCTGCTGGGAATGAATACATGTGAGATGACATGCACTGTGTATCTGGTTTCTATCACTTCCATCCACTTTGGGCCACCTTCTAACACTTTATTTGCTCTGAGCAGTACCTCACCTCACTCAGGTAAGCAAGGTACTGCCCAGTTTGGGTGTACATTTCAGAATCTGGTTGTTTATAAACAATGTTTTCCTTCAGCTATGAGTGCCACAAAAGTAACCAGACTCTGACAACTGAGATGAGCCCTTATCATCTAATGCATAATTACCAGCTTCAAAAATGTTGTCATGCAACTTTCATTCTACAGTGCAGCAGAGAAATCCTATTAGCTTCAGCTGCTGCTCCTGGTGACAGTGACCTGTGGCACTGAAAGGCTAATGGAATTGCACAGGTGCCACTACAGACATCATCTGTACTAAGTGGAGTTGTGAAAGTGTAGCTGAGACCATAATTTAGCCCACAGAATACTTGTTTGGTGTGAGCTGCATGTGATGGAAAGAACCTGGTGTGACTGAAAGCTGAGTCCTGATATTTGGGGAAAAAACAATTTTCAAGAGAATTTGCCGACATAAGGTGTGGAAATTCATGAGACTCAGTGATCCACATCTTTCTATGTCAGTATGTCATGCCCTTTTGTGCATCTTTTCATGGTTGAACTGTTTTTCAGACAACTGAAAATGAGATTTGAAATGTCAAACATGAAAATTCCACCAAAGCCATAAAAACATTCCTTAAATTAGGAACCAATCAACAATTTTTTAATCTGGTCATATTTTGAACATGCTGCTACTTCCATAATGGCATATTATCAATTTTCACCATGTTTTCAGATACTTGTTGAAATCTATCTCTCCTTGAACATATATTTACTAAGACACGAGCATATATTCAAGTTCACTTTTGAAAAAGTTCTTGTTCTGGTCACTAGTTCAGGTTCTGTTCCACCACCAGGTAATATCCTTAATTACAATATCATTATAAGTTGTTATAATTATTTTATCACTTATGAAGATTACAATGGTTGTATAAAAGCATTCCGTTTTTAAGTGTGAAAAATATCCATGTAAGAATATAAAGGATTTAATTTAATTCCATTAAAATAACCAAATTGTTTGGGTTTGTTCTTTTATGTGAGTACTATGAAATCATGTTAGTGTTCAATGCTGAAGAAAACTGACACAGGACGAGGTCAGCTCCTAAGCCTCAAAAACTAGGAAAAGTTAGAAGGAAAGAATCATATCAATCTTCTCTCACTGATACTGCTTTTAACAAACTCCAGCTCTCTTTTCATTTCCAGCTCCATTAGGTAGCCAGGAGCTGTAAATATGCAAACCTGAGAGAACCTGAACTGCAAGCCCAAACCTCCATGGTTTCCCCAGGCACAGAACCATTGACTGGATCCAGAGAACAGCACAAACAGAAGCCACACATCCCTTCCATGCCACAGGTCATCCTGCTGGAATGATGGGGTAATCCTGGCAGGCCTGCTGCTCTCTGCTCTTCTGCATCCTTCCCTCTACCCCAGCGTTTAACTGTTGGCTCTGCACTGCAACACACTGGTCATGAAACTGAAGTTCCGTTATGGGCTATTTTCCTTTGCAGATAATAAACGTTCTGCAATAGCACCCACTGTATAACTGATATCACAGGAAACAGCACATGTGTGACATATGAAAGAGAAGTCCCAGAAATTTTCTTTTGTAAGGAATAGGGCAACCCCTCCTCCCTCACAAACTAATAAAACAGTCATCAAAGTGGGGGTTTTAAGCTCTTCATCTCTCCGTATCAATCAATTTGCACTAAATCTCATTAATATTTCACTTAGTGTTCAAAATCGTAATTTTTGGTTGGGGGGATGGCTGTCACTTCAATAAAGTTTTTTTTTCAAAATGAAGGTTCAAAGCTGCTGCAAACACTGAACACTTTAATTCAGCCACTGCACTGTAGGAAGTTGAAAGGAAATCTCATTAGGAGAGGATTCCAGGACAAAAAAAGCACTGTCACTGTTAGTGCTAATTAGCAGCTTTTTCTGCTGTTTCAAATGAAGTTCCAAAAACTGAATGAGTAGATGGATTATTTCACCCCAGATGTATTCCTTCAGGTCAAGGGTGAGGTACCTTGTGAGGGTGGTGTTACTCTGTGTTCTGATCCAGCAGCTAAAAGTTCCTTACCTGCTGCCGGTTTCTTAATCCAGCAAGAGTCAGAAATTCAGGTCTGTAATAACAATCACAAAACAAAAGAAATGTAATTTCTGTCAGAAATGATGGAGTTCTTCCTTTCAAAATTAACTGAGCAATAATTCAAATGTGTGCAAAGCTAGCAATACTTTAAAAACATTCTGTGTGATATGCTAGGGCATTGACCCATTTTAAACATACTACTAACAGTTACCATGGCAGATACACAGGCAGAACCTAGATCTTGTAGTCATGGAACAACAAAAAAAATAATTCTGCACACTGGATTCAGAAGACACAAGGGATGAAGGTGATTCAGTGCAAAGGAAAATCCCATATGAGTTAGAAAAAAAATTAATAAGATTTCTGCAGCAGGCTATAACTTTAAAACATGATCAGCTCTTCCTCTGATTCAGTTCAGCTTGAGTTATAGAAAGGCATAGACAAGTAATCAAATTCACAGCATCTACAAAACCACCCACAAAAATCAGAAAGTACCTAATCCCTCCAGCCTATGAGGGTGTGTAATCACCTGTACCCCAAGAGTATATAAAGAATTTATTCACCACATCTGTTGACACCAATTTATATTTTCTTTAGCCATTCCCAAGACAGCCTAAAATAATCCACAGTTCCTGATTTCACAATAATACACTAACAGAATCTCAGAAGTTAGGATCTCCTTAGACTCAACACATTTAAGAAGCACACCCCAGTGCATCCAGATAATCGTTCTACGCAGGATCTGCAGACTTCCAAGTGAAATAGTCCTATTCTGCAAGAAAATGCCTGTAGTACAAAACATTTTGAGTTCTAGTTAAATTCCTTTAGGTGTCCTTCCTGTGAATACAAGTCCTTTTCAGCTTGACCATAACTGCCTTTCTTAGGTGGTATTGGTTTTTTTCTATCAGGTTATCCAGCTGGAAAGCCCCTGAAGGGAGCTCTTGCCTTCAGCTTTCCTAATGGGAAATGAGAAGGTAGAAGTGTTTCTTACGGTTGTTGTATTTTGTTGCCAAATCCTTGAAAAGCATCTGTTGCTATATGGGAAAAAAATGAATGCCCATTCAAAACAGGCAGCCCATATTTTACTGAAAATTTTTGCTAGTGGTATCTAAATGTTCCAGTAATTTCTTGGTTATTTTTCACCTGGACAGTAATGCACTCAAGCTGTCAGAGGCCTTTCAAGGGCAGCCACTCAAAATTAATTTTACTGGAATTTATTTAATGTCAGTGTTTATTTAAAAGAAAACAAAATCTAGCAATTAGAAGCAAAGGAATATTCTCCATTTCACTGAAGTTGACAGAAAACCTTCCACTGGGCTGAAGAAAGCAGAGTGGACAATGAGATCTCCACGGAGGCTGAAGGGTAGAAACGTTTTGCTGTGAACAGTTCTCATTTTTTAAACGCTCTAAGCTATTTTTTAATGGGATTCATCTCTACCAAGTTCTCTAAACTGTCTTTGTCATGTGTTTCACAAAGTGCAACACATTTGCAGGCATATGTGTTTCTGAATAATGAATTCCTTCAACTCTGCAGTTTAGTACTGCCTTTTGACTGTCCAGTAACTGGCACAGCCACACTCACTCCTGAGTGTTGGAGCAGGAGAAAGGATAGGTGTAAACACTTGAAAGACTCAAGACATGAGTGCATTGGTTTTAACAGAGACATAATCAGTGGGGGCAATAGAATGCCAGCTTTGATTAGGACATTGAAGGCCAAATAAAAGCCTGCTGAGACAATCTGGGTATTTCTACCACTCATGCTGCTGCACAGCACTTGTGCTTGGTGAGAGGTGAGTTGGGAGGATTAGCATGACCTTTACTTAATGAGCAGGGCTATAAACCTTTAGGGACTGCATGGTAAACAAAGCAAAAAGCTGGAAAAGAACAGGAATCGCATATCTTATTAAAGCTTGTTTTGTTTAGCTTCAATTTTTAAATCTGTAAGATATTGTCCCTATCACTGACTTTTGTTTCAACTGTGTATCCCAAAGCAAATTTATCATGGGACCTCATTCAAACTGCTCAGGCTGAACTTGTTTCATTTTTATCTACTGAAAAAGTAAAAGAAAACTCAATGCACATTGTCAACAGAGGATATGAAAATACCTTAGAAAGTGACACCATGCTTATGAAATCTGACACAAAATTTTGCTGCTCCCGATACCTGAAGATCTGGAGAAGTTGATTCTACCTGTATCATTTGACTCCTTACGTTACCCTGATGGGTCTCATGGTCTTTGACACTACTAAAACTTGAATGAGAAAATCAAAGTGATATCTTGTGTCTTCTTGGTAAGACTTTGATGCTTCCATGTTTCTTCTTCCTCTGTTGTCACAGGCAGCACAGCATCTGAGCCACTGCACTGGAGCATGTAGCACAGAGATCTTTGTGCTTCCAAGGGAAGATTGGTTTCAGAGGTATTTAATAACAATGTCCTCCATGTCTCCAATTTTCTGCAGACCTCCTTCTTCCTGAGCAAAAAAAAGAATTTGTTTCCTGTCTCTGTACTCCACATTTAACCCAGCCACTGATGACACTCAAGGGGAGTATTTGCCCTTCCCAGAATTGTGCTGTTTGGGCAGAGGTGACCAGTATTGCCAAAGTTATTGCAGAAAGTGGTTGGAAAGTTATCTGGAGGAGAGATTTTTATTGCAGTGCCTTTCAGCATAGTAGCAGTTAATTTGTCATTTTCATGTCTAACTAAAGAAAACTTCTAGAAGATGCTTCATTTTGACTTAATCATCTAATCTTTTATATATTTAATAAGTATACAATGTAACAAGCAGTTCCATAAGCATTGGAACAAATAGAGAAAGATTTTTCAGAGCATAAGACTAACTTTTATGTTTCATAAGAAGACTGTAACTAAGGAAAGCATTGTGAAGATATGTCTCATTAACCAATACGGGATCCTAACATGAGAGAAAAATTAACAGATTTACTGGATGTTAAGGGGGGTGCATTTAATGTTGCAGAATCAATAGAGGGAATAAAATTTAGATGTAAAAATAGCAACATAAACAAAGGTCTATCCAAGATTTGAGCATTCCTCTTATTTTTCTTTAATGAGAATTCTGTGGTGCACAACATACAGTGAGTTTTAACATCATGTGTTCCTTTAGAGAGATTGTTTGCCAGAGTATTTTGCAAAATTTATGGGAATTTATTATTAATAATCTGTTGGAAAATATAATTTAAAATCACAGTTAGTTCACAATTAGTTCACAGGATGATGATTAACATATTTCCTTAGGAAATCAGGCCAAATTCAAGTGATACTATTAAAGTCACCACAGAACAAACATTCCTTGCAGTAATGTCACAACAGGACTAATGAGGTCCAAGTTAAATTCCTTCCTTTTAAAAAAATCCAATATTTATTTTTAAATTTGTTTTCAAATACATTCAAAATTTTAACTGTTATTTGTAATTTACCTTGGAATAAAAATTCAAATTTTTGGGCAAGAAGACAATTCAGGTATTTTGGTATTATTTTTGAGGGATCTAGTTATTGAACTTGATCATGCTTTTTACTTATTCCATCATTTTGTGTCTTAATGGTGTTGAGAATGCACCTCGAAAACAAAAATTTGTATTTATAAAACAAGCATCTTTTTGCTTCAGCAGCACCCATTATTTACAGAATAATAAAAATGCATTCATTAAATAGTAAAATAAATAACAAAGATAAGCTTGCTTTTCTAGAAAGACCTCAGACTAGGCCATAGATAAATGATCATGTGTCCAGAAACAGGAAGAAAGCAGAGGATTAGAGAATTATTTATCTACACTTTGGACAACAAAGGACTACAGAATTCAAATGCAGGTTTTGTAATTCCTCACCTCTTGCTTTAGCTACTAGACTAGAGAATCATAGGGAAGAAGTCCTGGTCTATAGAGTAACTAGTCATTTCCCTCACTGCCTTTGGAATGGAAGTCACACTTTTGGGTCATCCAGGTGAGCATTCATTGCATTGTGAATTTATGTTTTTCAGTCAAATTTTAAAAAATCTCCACAGAAAAAGCAAACAGGAGCTAGTGTTTATTCCCATAATGGAGCTGCCATTAAGTAATTTTTACGCCCAGAGGATGGTGCATGCCCCTATTAGAGTGATGCTGCTATACTGTGTCTAGCAATGGATGGATGTCAAGCCAATGCTGCTGAAGGACTGCAGAGGACCCTGGGCAGGAAAGTTCCTTAGTGACAAAGTCACAGATAAAGTTCAGTACAGGTAAGTGAAGATGATACAGCCAGGAGAAAAACGATCCCAACATTATTATGGAATTATAGTCTTTCAACTGACAGTCACATAGGAATGAGATTTTCATATTACAACAAATATCCCTGTGAAAACATCAGCTCAGCGCTCAATAACGGTTAAAAAGCAAACTTCAAGTTACAAATTATTGAAAAGTAATGAAGACTAGAACAGACAATGCTGTTATGCCAGTGCGTAAATCAGTGGCTGCTTCCTCTCATAAAGCACACTGTGGAGATGGAAAAGGCACAGCGAAAGGCTATAAGGGAAAGGTGTATGAATCAGATGAATGAGACTGCTTTTGTAAAAGGAGCAACTGAGCAGATTAGCATTTCTCTGTTAGAAAAAGAGACAACTGAAGGCTGAATAGAGGGAGTCCTGTAATGTTATGACTGGCAAGAAGACAGTGAATAGACATTAATTGTTCGCTGCTGCTTCCAATACAAAGGAGGAAGGGAGAGAGAGGGGAAGAAATCAAGTAAATTTGCAGGGCTGGGATCAGATCAAACATCTTTGCACAGTGTAGAATGGTGAGATATTTCTTCATATAACATGTATTTAAGCTATGTAGTAGTTAAGTTACAAATTTCTTTCCAAAGAAATCAGCAGAAGCTAAAATACTACATGGGTTGAAAAACAATGAACAAAATGACTAAATAAATTCCATGAGTCCCACTAAAAACAAAGATCTCTGCTTCAAGACATATCTAACACACCTTTTTTTAGCTTTGAGAAATCACTCAAAAGTAGAAGAATATTCAGAAGACACACTGCTGTGTGCTTGTTCAGGCCTCTGGTCTACCCTGTGTTCTGGCAGAGGTTGGTCACCACCATCACAACCACAAGGTGCTGGACCAGACTGACCTTGTTCTGACTGTCCTTGTTCCTAGACAGAAACTCTTCCAAGAGCCAGAGACATTACTCAGCTAGGAGCTATCTAGTTCTGTTTTTCTCACACCCCAGATTTCTGACAATTCTCTTAATCTTTTAGAGTAAATTAGGTGATAATTTTAAAAATATTCAGTAGAACAGCCTTCTTTATCATTGTGTATATGTAAGAGAGAGCGAAATGGAGAGAAAGAAAGAGAGGAACACAAGTTGTTGACATTTTTGATAGAATAAAAGGGTCTGTGATCCCTTTACCAGGAAAAACTGGAAGTCAGATCATCAGTGGGTAAATTGGAATAGTCCCATTGCAATCAATGGAACTCCACTATTTAGCCTAGTAGAGGATTTAACCTGAGTTTCTTAGAAATGAATGGCTCTTCAATTTGCAAAAGAAGGTTGCTGACACACAGAGCACTGCAAAATTCTTCAATTTATTCAGCTGGTTGTACATTTCACTGTAAGCCAGATCTCAGTTCTATCTCCTCTCTCAACCATTAATTCTGCTCTAAACCTGACCTTGTTTGTCCTTTGACCCTGTTTTGCCATAGTTCATAGTAATCCTTTTATTTCTGCAGCTTCATCTCTCTTAGAGTCTCTGCCTCCTTTCTTACTTGGGTCGTGTGCACTATAAAATACCCACTAAATTTTCATGTGCTGCATAGTGTGCCAAATTGCCTTATGAAGGACACTCCATAAAATGCTGTTCTGAAAACACTATCAAATACACTATACAGTTTATATAAAACTAATTTTGTGCTTCAACATGTGAGCATAAATTCTTGCAAACAAGATTATTCTGATTAAAATTCCAGCTCAAGTAGAAAAAAAAAAACACAAGAAGACTAACAACAACAACAAAGGATTGTCAGCATTGGTCCTGTACAGAAATCCTGGGAATAATCAAGTGAACATTGCATTAATGGCTTTGCAAACAAGCAGTTCACAGCAGAAGGTACTAAAGCAGTTTTCAGACACTGTGTCAGTTTACAGCTTAAAATTTCCTGTATTTCCAATTTTCTTTGTCAGCATGTTTTCTACATCTATTTATCACATTTGGTTTTGAGGGAAGGAGGCAGTTGGAAAGTTTCGTTGATTTGAAACATCTACTTCGCATCTTTCCTAATGTAGAAAATACCACTACAGACAAACGAAGATTTTCCACCTGCTACATGACGTTCTATAAGGTGAGTAAAGCAAACCAAGTTGCTTGTCAAATCCACCTTAATGATCCTTGTTCTAACTACACCTTTTATAAGGTACTTAAAATTAACTTAAAAAGTTAATTTATACTAGGTGTGTAAAAAATGTTTGAGTAGTGGTCTTAATGGGATTAACAAATTTAATTTTAGGTACATTGGTGTTTCCATCTTCAGTGGATGCCATTAGGTTTGGTGGTTGAGAAGCTTTTGATAAGACACAGGATTCATTGTTCTAGTAGGCACCAAGAGTGCAACATGGCCGGCACAGAGTGAGGAAATAGGGCGGGAAAGAGGAGAGGAGTGAGAGAGCGAAGTGCATGTGTGCACAGCTCCAGAAAATGTAATCCCTTCTGTAAGAGAGGCCTCAAGTCCAGGGCCTGTCAGTTACAGGGACAATGGCTCTGTCTTTTCCAAAGCCCTACAGTGCACTCCCCTGTCAGGTCTCAAAGCCCCCCCTGCTTCTTCTGCTGTGAAAATTCAGTTAATTCACTCTCTTGTGAATTCCCTTTCTACAAAAGTGCAACCCTTCAACATGCCCAGCTGTATCCTACAGGGAAGCACACACACACCCAAGAGGACAGCACCAGAAGTAGTTCAGGTAACACAAGTAGTGTCCCTGCTTCAGCAGCAAGAAATGCTCGAGCTAATTAACCCTGTTGCTTCTCAGTAGGATAAATGAGCCTTTGTAGAGCTCTGGCAGCTTTCCTGCCCTTCATTCCAGGATAGCTGGGGCATGTAAAGCCTGATCAGCAGGTCCTACAGAGGTTAGGCCCCAGAACAGAGTCATTGTGGTTTCAAGTGATACAAGCCAGCTTTTCTGAAACACAAAGATTCATTTCTTTAAAATGCAACACCTGGTATAAAATCACTGAAACAGGCATAGCTTATTTTTCTTCTAAGGGCTTACCAACCCATCTAAACACAGTGCTAAAGCATTCCATGCTGATTGTAGTCATTGCCAATTCTGGGGGCTGGGTGAAGCATCCTACCTAGTCCTTCTCTTAGAAGGTCAGGATTTGCATTCCCATCTATGTTGTTGTTTTCCCCTTTTCATTTATGTTCTGTAACTATGTTTTGTAAGCTCCTTTTCATTCAAATGCACACTACAGCACACCGGTTGTGTTACACGTGCACTGGAGAGTGCACTGGTGTTACATTTCCAGATACCATGCAGACACTCAGTATCCTGGAGAAACTGGCAGTTGTCTCTTCCTCCAAAATCTGGTTGGAAAGGGCAGTAGTATTCACAGAAATCCAGTCATATGGTAGCCATCTGGCACTATTATTCTTTTTGTACTTACTGAAAACATTTCCATTAGCAAAAAAACCCCCAAACATTGGTCTCTCAGAGGCAGGTTGTTTCTAACTGGTGAGGAAGAGCAGCAAACCAGTGAAGATAATCAAGCAGTTCTCACTCAGTAGTTTACCATATAGCCCTTGCATTTCAGAATCAATCTAAATATCAAAGGTGCAAATGTAAACTTAGACTTTTGCTGCTGCCTGCCCTCGTGCGTCTTTGGTCACGTTAGTGATTAGATCACATTAGTGAACACTTTGTGTGGTTTAGCACATTGCAAAACAACTTCTGCAAGTTGTGCAAGCAGTGTGGCAGCTGGGCTCCCCCCCAAGTAGCTGTGCTAATGTGTGTTTACCCTATGTTATCATTCCCCCTGAAATTAAATAACAGTTTTACAAGACTTTCTGCAGATTGACAGTCTTTAGCAGTTACTAAATGCAATGGATGCTTGGAACAAGGGATAATGGAATTAAACTTACATCTCAGAAAGAGCTGTATTTTATAAACCCTTGATGATTATAGCTGAACAAAGTTTAACAAAGAATAATAGCAGATTTCAGTTAATTGTAAACGCAACCATGTTATTTCAATAGGATTTTGTTTACCTCTCACTATGTTATCCTAGGTTTATAGAGGAAAAATAATTATACACTAGTGTAGAGAGATTTTAGTTAGATTTTCCAGTGCTAACCTGGCAGAGATTCGTTTCTGCACCAGGCATCCTTGACAGAGGAGGGGCTGGAAGGGCAGGAAAACCTCCCAAAAGCTATCCCACTTGAGCTGGATTGCAAATTCAGCTCAAGACGTGTTGTGATTTTAGCAAATCCTGTGTGAAGCATCAATTTTATTACAGTATTGAATCATGAGATAAAATGGGATTTTGCTTTGTTTCTTTTTAATCAACTGATGAAAATACCTGGAGCCAGGTAAATTTTAAAGCCAGGTCTGCCAGCAGTAAGAAGCTTCATACTCATTCAGACAGTGCCCCAGAGATTTGACTCACACCTGTATTGTTTCATGTAAGTTGTCAAGAAGAAAAAGGAAAAAAAATAATATACTTGAGAGTTTAACCCCTGGGTCAGATTATAGGAGAGAAGGAAAAAAAATCTACTTCAACAGGTTTAAACAGTACAATAAATCTGTTCTGACAGATATCTGACAGCAGTGTTTTTACTGCCCTCTTTCTTGTTTGAGTAGATGGGAAGGAAAGCAATGCTTATTGAAGGTCATTTTGGAACAAATAAGCAATCAAAACAATCAGAAAATTGATAAGATTTTGTTGGAGCAGCTAAGGGCCTGTCTGTGTAAGTTTAATAGAATAGGAATGTAGCTCACTATTTACCTTTCAAATCTGGCAGACTACCTACCTACATTCATTACAAATTAAGACACTAAAATATGTATTTTAAAGAAATTGTTTCTCTACTAATTAGTATGAATATTAATATACTCCTGGAAATACAGTGCCTGGAAGCAATTTTATGATGCCTTTTCTATGTCAGGCCATTACCAACAGAAGTACATTTTAAGATGAAGTCATTCTTACTGAGTATCATTCATGAACATTTCAACAGGATGGAAATAACCATGGCATTCAGAGCAGAAGAGACTCTCCTCTTGGAAGTTGCACATCACATTAAGCAAACATAAACAGGATGTCCCTGTATATTGAAGTCTGTGGAGCTGTAAGGATTTACATCAGCTGATACAAATCCAGATCCTGATCCAGATCCCCAACAGTTTATTGTTATTTTAGGTTTTGCTAGCTGCATAATTTTAGGGGGGGGAACCAACATTGCCGCCAAAAAAAGAAATATTAAATCATTACAGGAGAGAGAAAATTTGAAATTCATGGTGAATTCCTTCTTTTAATACTTCAGGTAACACTCTGGTCCTACAGTGTCTGTTATAAGGATGATGGATGCAACAGCCAGGACGAAATGTTTTCTTTAAAAATTACTTGTATTTGTAGATGCAAGAAGAGCAAAAGGGAGAAAGACAATTTGGCCTGCTGGACCAAAACAAAGGTTCAATTAACATCAAAAACCATCTCTTTACAGTTACAAGAAAAATGCCCAGAAGATAACAATGGAAGAACTATATTTGATACATAGGTGCTCTCCAACTTCCAACAATTTTCATCTCAAGGACTTCCTGATTTAAATATTGTAGAAGAGCTGGGCTGTCCAGCTCCTCTACAAACGTTACCAGTTTCCCAATGTATTCATAGAAAGAAGGAAAGATGGTAAATGTTCTAGGACTTTATACCCAGCCAGCCTTAAAGAACAGTACAGATTTAAAAATAAGGCTATCCTAACAGTGCTGCAACACTGACTTTTCTTTGTAACAGTAGGAAATACGAAAAATGTATCTAAGATACTGTACATAAGGTGATTTAAAAGTTTTACAAGAGTCCAGATCACTCTGCAATTCAGAGTGATTCAGGACACTTACCTGCTTTGAATATTTTAATGGTATTTCTGACACTTTTGATATTTCTACAGGATAAGGATATACACATCACACTCTGCTGCTGATTTCCCAATCATTTTGCTAGTGCAATGGAAGTTTCTGCAGACATGTCAAAAACACAGTGAATGTGGAGAAGGGGACAGCCTGTTTTTCTTAGTAGTGGTCCTTCCTGCTAGCTCATCGGTGGGACAGTGTAGCCAAGTTCCAACTACAGTGACCGTTGAAGAATTTTTAAGTAAAAATGCAGTTTCTGATGTTACCAAGCCATCACTCATACACAGAACCCAAAATCTGGGTTCCCAGGAGATGACAGAATTTACAGAACAGCACACGGCGCAATACAGCCAGAAGTATTCTCCAAGGTGAGAATCTGTCGTCAGTATTGTTATTAAACTGTGATCACAGAATCATTTAGGTTGGAAAAATAGGGTTCCAAGGTCATTCAGTCCAACCATTAACCAGCCCTGCAAAGTCCTCCACTAAACCATGGTTATATGTCTGTGTAATGAGCTGGTTTTGTCTCCTAATTAAATATGAACTGATATTACCATTTCTTTTCATCTTAACACTGCTCCTTTAATATTTATATCTGAAATTCCTCTATCACTTTTGAGTCAGGAAAACTGAAAGAAAGATTTAAGAATAGCAAATTATGTTGTAATTTGTATCGCTTGTTTGAAGGAGCAAAAAGATGTAGTTTACATAGAGTTAGAAAATTGATATCTAAAACTTATTCATCAGACTTGGATAAAGAGAAGACATTAATTCACATTTGAAAAATTCTGTATTTTGAATTGTTTTGTCAGTATCACAATGACAAAAAAAAATTGGTGTAGGACACCAATCAGTCATTTAACAACAGAAATAGTTCTTGATTTTTCAAAATTATGTTTTCAAACTCACTGTATATGTTTCCTCAAAGACTCATTAGGGGATTTGTGATGGATACAATTTCATTTTGCTGTACTCCAAAGTCTGAATATTTGATACAAGTGCTCCTTATGCCATATTTCAAAGAAAGATGGAACACTTCAGGGGGCTGTTCTGGATCACACTGCAGTTTATTGTACAATTGTAGCTTGTCAACTTCTTGTCATCATATCCTTAATTTTAAACTTGCACATTTCCTTATGAACAGCTTGCTGTAACCTTGATAACTCTATTCACTTTCTGTTGATGGCTCTTGAGCAGTTCACAGCATAACTAAATTCACAGTGAACAATTAATATTTTATAAAGATATCTACAGTCACATATTTAACATTCATAATGTTCTGTGAATGTACCTTAAAATGCGTATTAACATCTTACAGATGTTGTGCTACTTGTAAGATACATTTATATACATTTTTAATCCTTCTTAAGTCATAAAGCATTGTACCAGTACTACAAAAACACATGCAGAAGTTGGTGCATGTTCAGAAGATCACATCGCACAGCTACTCGTCATTTGAACCTCCCATGCATGTGACATTTTGGTTGATAACTGAGTCACAGCATAAGGGAAATTTATACAATGAGACTGACTGGAAGGTCTGATTCTATTTTATAATATCCTGGCTAGCAGATTCCATGGGGCTCTGTCAGGCTGAGAAACTGCAATGAGCCTGTGAAAAACAAGACCTAAATCAAATGATCAGCCATGGATGATTTTCATTGCTCTTTTTCTCCCGTTAAAGAAACTTTTTGTAAGGTTTGATTTAGTACAGATTCAAAGCTTTGCTTTAAGTCGACCATACAGTTAAATTTTAAATGTCCATAACTGACATAACTGGGAAAAAAATCCAGTTATTAAATGATGTGAAGAAATTTGGGAAATGAGCAGTGAGCATAGAAAGGCTTAATATTATTAAGAATAAAAGAGAGTAAAAAACACATATATGGGAAGAGTGGAGAAAATTATGATACCAAAGTATATTTTTACTATATGATCTTGTCTTTTTTTGTCCAAATAATGAGACAATTTTCACATCTAATATATGCAATTAGGACAAAGATATGAAAAAGTTAATCCTTGAGAAGATTTTTATCAAAAACTTTTGACTACTATTCACCTCTCAACTCAAAGTCATGGGATCTAAAGTTGCATGAATAATTGATGCTTCAGTTCAGAGTTCTTACTTTCTCTGTTTTTTTTTGTCCAATGAATAATTCATTATTTTTTGCAAAGTGGAGCACTTTAAATAGGAAAGATTAAGAGAAAGCCATTTTCAAATACTTCATATCACTTGATTTGGAAAAGCAATATACCTAAGTTCATGTCTCCCATCTGAATGTGGCAGGCAGCAGAGCTGAAGCCTTCTCAGATGCTCAGAAGGTGTGTGAGTAGGAGGAACTTCAGTACCTCTGCTGTAGTCCTTGTTATTGTGCCTGAGCCTCTTGGACTAACACCTGTCAAGCATTTCATTTTGATTGTTTTCTAGCTCTGTTGTCTTCTTTCGCCAAATTTTTTTCCTTGCAGCTGGGTCAAGACAGCAAAGAGTTTGTACTGCATTCAACTTTTTAATGCTGTAATCTTTAGCAGTAATTCATAGATAGAGATTTTACATGTTAGTGTATCATCTATCCACTTTCTAATATTTCTTATTAAATATTTTTGTCAGAATGACTAAATGTTTGCAGTCCTTAGACTTCAAGTATTCATCATTATTTGAAATGTCAATAAATCCATAAGATGCATTAATTTCTAGGGCATTCAGAAAGATAAGACAGAAGATACTGCTTTTTAGATCAGACCCTACATTGACTGAATTCTTCTCAAACCCTTCAAAAATAGTTTTAATTAGAAGTTTTAATTTTGATTCCATTTTTAAAATACTTACTTGGATCTTCCATGCCTCAGACCTATATCATCTTTATGTATTTTTCTTTTGATAGTAAAGCCAAGATCCCCAGATAACTAAAACTTGAGCCAGTTAGCATAAGTTATAATTGTGTGCTCTATTTATACACAGAGAAACAGTTTGAACAGGAAAAAAATTGAAAGATCCATCCCAGAATACTTAGAGGGCACAGTCTGTACATTATTTTTAATGAACAAGCAACAGTAGCTTCAATTAAGTATCTATATAAATTTAATGGTGGTTTAAAATATCCACTGTATTCATTAGCTGATAGGCTATCAGCCTCAATTCTATAAAATTGTCAGCATATTCCTTCATGGTGACAAGAGAGTGTGAGAAACAAAGCTCACTTTCTTTAAAATATTAAAGTTTATTTAAAAGGACAATAGGGGACAAATAAAAGAATTATCTGACAAAGCAAAGGAGCACAGCACTGAGTGCTCAGCCACTGAAAAATGACACGACCAGGAGCACACCTCCGGGCTGTGCCTTACAGTTCTTACACTCTTTTTAGCCTTGCCTCTGTGCGGTGTTGATTGGCTCGTTGTCTCCAGGGCTCTTTCATGAGTCTGCTGCCTTCCAATGGTGGTTGTCCAGTTATCCCTTTATGCTGATTAGGTCTCAAATGTTGACACCCTCTTCCCTCCCCTCTCTTAAAAAGAACTTTCTAGAACATCACCAACAACTAACAGGATACACATCAATTCACAAGAATTCTAACAATTAACAATAACATAATAATTACAATAATCATTACAATCAATGTCTTAATCATCTACGAAAGCCAACTTCATTAACTGTATTTATAACAGAAAGCATCCTTATTATCTGCAGCTTTTCATTCCAGTCATACTGAGGTTTAAGTGACTGTATTGCCACAATACAACAGCTGATAATGATTTCTATCACTACTTTAAATCTTCCTCAATCTTATCTAAGGAAATTTTTTTCCTCTTCTTTTTTCCTGTTTACTATACAGCAAAGATTTGCAAATCTTCACATTTCTTTTAGTAAATGCACAACTAAAATACTCCATTTACTCAAGCAAATTTTTAATTTGGCTCAAAGTTTCACAGTCGACAATGAGCACTCGAGCACCAGTGACAGGCTGCTACATCCAGAGAGAGTCCAGGAAGAGAATTTGGGAAAGGAGTGCCGGTGGCCTCTGTGACACCTGGCTTTACTGCTCAGGTGTCCAAAATAATGAGCACTGCAATTGAATTAGCTTGTCCAGTTAACACATGCTTTTAATTATTCACCCACGGCAAGTCACCCCAACAGCTCCACTCCCATCTGTCCCTGAGACAAACCACTGCAATGTTGCAGTTGGGTTTGAGCTTGGCAATAATACTCGTCTCCTGGATGGCTCTTTATGAAGATTCCCAGCAGCCAACGTGCACAAGGAACTTCCCCTGAGCTCTCAAGTACTATTTTATTGAAAAAACTTTACACACTTCATTCATACTGTGAAACTCTGAGGGGAGGGCAAATGAGCAGAAAAAGTTACCAGTTTCTGAAATGTGACTGCTTGTTAATTGAGGGCTAAATAAAAATCCAGTTGGTGAAACCCTTTTTATGAAGTTCAACAGATTGATTATAAAATAAATAATGCCGTTTAAATCTACACATTCGTGCCTTTCCTGATGTGAGCAGACTCCTGTTGAACACAAGACGTCTGTAACTTGGAAGAATGGAGAGCATATGAAGAAAGTTAAAAGCATTATTTTTCCCCTTTCCTCCCTCTTCCTTCTTTGAAGAATTCATAGGAAATAGGAATAGGAAAGTGAATTTAATTTTCTTTCCTCTCTTCTATAGTATTACATAGTGCTTTACCATTATAGTATGTACAGCTATGTTTCCATTAACAGGAAACTCTTCCAAGGCATAAAAAAATGGAGCAACATTTATTTTAGGGTATCCCTAAGCTCACCTAAACTGCCCTAAACATGTTATGTGAGTGTGTCATTGCCTCAGAATCTATAATACATTTATTTTCTTAGCACCCTGTGTTCTAGGGTTACTATTTTCTCCCCTTTACACAGAGGAACTGTTGAAAATTCAAGTTCTTGCAGCAAAAAGGAAATCTGGGACAAAACACACTTCTGTTCTCACACCTGCTTAATAAGCAGACTCCAGCCATAGCAGACTTAGTAACTAACAACCATTTATTGTAAAGATTTTATTATTAAATCACAGCTTCAGGCTTCTAACTTCATTATGTAGTTTACATATTACTATCTGTTATTATCTCACTCTTATTAAATACATCTGCTAAACAGGACAAACCTGACAACCCATAAAAATCCCACATTTTTATTCTCCTTATGTCCCCAGAAGGAAATGTGAGCAATATAACAAATGCTACTCTTAAAAAAATAAACAAAAAAACCCAAAATAAACCCCAATTCACCTGGGCCAGGCTACGAAAGGTTCAAAGGAGGAGGACACACCCTTGCTTTTAAAATTAACCTAGTGGTGATAAATGTGCATCCAAAATGCACTTATGTGCAAGCTTCAGAATAGTTGTGTTTTCCATGTCTCCCTAGTTTTCTTTCTGGGTATTAAATGGGTATCTGAGTCCTTTTCTTTCTCTACAGAATCTTCTAAGGATCTTACCTACGAGTTTGTTGATTCCATCAATTAACCTGGGAGTCCTCTTTGGGAAAATCCACTCTCTGCACCCATGCCTATTTTCTCATACACATAATTAATCCCTTCTAGGATCCTTTCTGCCCCCAGTGCATACTCCATTGCAGGTGGGGCCTTTTCCATTCTACTGTAACACGGATTTTTGGGAAGAGTGATGAATGTGATGAGTTTCACAGTGCTGCTGTCAGATTGTACGTCTCCAAATTCTCCACATTCATTTATAAAGGACGAAAATCCTGTTACTATAGAAACTGCAGTTTTACATGCGCTGACCGCTCTGCCTTTAAAAGCTTTACCACAACGCTGTTGCAAGATTCTTTTTTCTTTCTTTAATGTTATAAACCATTAGATCTTCACCAAGCAGTCACATAAAAACATTTTCAAATATTCCTCTCATAAAAAACCTTGCTTTTTATTCCTCTATGTCCTGGAAGACCCAAAGCAGTAGGGGAGTAAATTGAATCAGTGATTTTAAATTGCTTGATTTAAAATTGTTAGGTCTGAGCTTTATAAAAATAAAGTGGAAAAAACTGCTACCACAACTTGGAATTTTATTTTATAATGTAAAAAATTATAATTTTTAACATAACACAATTGATATCTTATTTAAATTTTTTTAAACTGCTATAAGCAAGACCCATAGTATGAAAAAATAAGACCCAAATCCTTCAAACCTCAAGCCAGAATGATTGTAGGCTGTCTTATCCAAAGATAAGACTCTCCATAAATCTTAGCAACAAACTTCTTTTTAACTAGTAAGTTTTTGAAGTCTAAAATGGGTGCCACTTCAAAAAAATTTCCTTAGGTGTTTAGATCGTTTAAGTTGTTGACTTTTTTCCTTTTTGATTTATGTATATTATACTACAGGTAAGGAGCAGGACACTGCTCTGTGCCAGGAGCTCACTAATCATCATTAGATTTGCAAGGTATGAGCACAGGTGACATTTGCCTGGGAATTCTCCAGGAATCCTCTGGCTTCCTGATCCCACTGTGTAGGAGCATTGACAAATACTGTGCCATGGTCTCTGCTTCTGCTGCTCAGCAATGAACAAGCAGAGACAGTGCTTCACTTATAGAAAGTGATAAAATTGCTAAAATGAAAAGAACCACCTCAGAAAAGAACTCCAGGTTCTCAGTCACCTGATTTTCACCTTGCTGTTCAACAATTTCTCCTCTGATCTGTCGTTTAGTCAATTTCTGTATCTGACACTGGACAAACATTTCAAGCTCTGGATGTCCTCCTGCTTTTTTGCCTTTTCCATCAGTTGCTAGATTCTCAGTGCCAGTAAGACCCCTCTTCCATTTCCTTTTCCAGCATTCCAGAGAAGCCGGGCAGCAGCACAGTACTTCATTATATGAACACAGAAACTCAAAACATGGCAACCTAAAATCAAAAGTGAGCCACTCAGTCCCATATCTCACTTCTGATTCATGAGAAAGTTTAGCAGGACTTAAAAGTTCCTGGCATTTAAGGGGGAGCTGCAGAGGAAAAGGTTTTTTCGCATTATCAACCACTGTACTCAAACTCCTCTGACTAATGCCTGTTCTCAGGCATTTGTATCTAACTTGTAAATACAGTCCTCATTTCATTGCAGAACACTCTGCCCCCCGATGTGAGGCATGCATTTACTTCATGATTTCTGCTGAGGTTACTGCCTGGCCTGCTTTAAAGAAATCCTCATTTCTCACAAATCAATTTAGTGCCAACTTCACCACATGCTGTTAGTAGGGGGTTTGTCCGTTTGCCTGGAGCACAGAGTGGAGTGCCTGGAGTGGCTCCTCAGACATCAGAAGTGACTAATTCATAGACCCTACTTTCTCTCTCGAAGGTGGAAGTTGGACATTTTTTTCCTTTGGCATGTGATTTTCCTCTCATCACAATGTAGTACCCCCTGAAAACACGTGGCCAGTTGGATTTACTTAGCAGAGGCATTGTCAACATGCATCCTGCTAACTTGGGATGAGGCTGCACAGACACCATGGCCCCAGAACAGCTCAACCTGTCTCACTCCGAAGAGCACGATCAGGCACAATTTCTTCTCAGCATAGCTGCATTTGGTATCTCTCAGGGCCTCACTTGAAAAATGCCAAGTTTGAATCAGCGTTGCTTCCAGGCTGTCTCCTTTGGCATTGCTCTATTATCAGTCAAAAACTCTGTAAGTTTGGAATACTTTGTGACTGATAATTTATATATTATTTATTCACTCCTATAACGTTGGTCTTTGGGTCTCTGGAGTTTCTCACTTGTGCATGCAGAATTCAGATAAAGAGTTGACCACCATTTAAAGTTTCTGATCTTCTTTCATAACTGTTCCTTAAAATAATTATTATTTTGAGGCTCTTGGCATATGTCTGAAGTCCTTCAAAAAGCATCAAATAAAAGATACCCGTTCAATATTCCAGATGCTGTTTGTATCACCAGGATCTAATCACTGACCAACTGTGACAGATTTTTGATACTGCCAGGTGGTTTTGGATCAGAGATTAGTTCTGTGCTGCCTGAAAATTCTTTTCCTACCACAAAGCAATTGATCTGGCTTGCAGGTGTTACAGAAGGTAAAACGAGGACATTTATTTCCAGAAATATTCTGTCTTTACTTGCTCTGGCATATAGTTCAATCGTGTGGTTTTAGGATAATTTAGGACCCCTGTCTTATTTTATTATGGCCTATAGAAATCCATCTGCTCGTCAAACAACCTTTTACCTTGTTAAAACTTTAGAAAAGCCCAACAGGAATTCCTCGTTTTCCCTCCTGCTGAGATTATTCTGGAGCCATAGTGTGATCAAATTCTCAGTGCAAATGCCTTGTAGTTTTTTGGGCTGTGTCCTCAGTTTCACAAAATAAATGAATTTCCTGTGAAACAGTTCTAGGCCAGATGACATTTTTTGCAAGGCACTGGATTTGCAAACACAGGGTCTAATTTTGAAGTTATGCTCTAAAGCTGAACAGATGATGGGAGTTTTGCATGCTCGCTTGCACTGCTAAGCAATGACAGGAGAGAAATACACAATAGTCCATAAATTCTGTCCGTGATACCATCATTGCTGTGGCAACTTTTCTTGGCTAGAAGGCTATAATATTTTATTTCTGGCAGGCTATCCCTGTCTCCCAGGCAGGCAGCATAGCCACCTCCAGCTTTGCCGTCAGGATATCTGCAGAAGAAAGAGCCATTTAGTGCTTCTGGGCTCTCAGAGAAGTTTCTGGGGACACAAATGGAACAGAGATGAGTAGATGAAAGTCCTGGTACTGTCCCAAGTTTTTTTGCCTAGTAAATTATACAAGTGAAAGATGTGAAAAAACATACAAGCACTCCTGAAGGCTGAAACTGTTCACTATCCAAGTTGTCAGAGATAGTGCACTCTAACTTTATGAATTCCACCTTGATTTTCCATAGCAATTTTTTTAGAGAACTGAGGTTTTTTAGAGTTTAGGAGAAGAAAAGAGGCCTTCAGTCAAAAAAAAAAAAAAAAAAAAAAAAAAGGTAGATTGCAGGGAATGGCATAGACAGGAGCAGAACAATTAACCCAACATACAGATTGCAGACACTGTACCTCTGTGCAGGATCCAGTGGCACACAGTGTATGTAATTTCCAGATATCACCAACCTCCTATAAAGCTCATATACCAATATTTACTGCAAATAAAATGTTCACAAAGTCTCAAGTGAAGAAAGACTTTTCTTTCACCAAATTTAGAAACATGAACATGAAACTCGAGTGAAGAAAGAACAAGGTGAATGAGTCATAAGCACCTCCCTTTCTCCTCTCATTTCCTCAGAAAAATCTTAACTGTTGAAGCTCATTTTAGGAATAGAATTCTTATTTTTCTGCTCATAATCCTTCCCACACGTCAATTAAGGACAATTGAGTGCACACAGGACTATCAGCTTGGTAACTTTTCATTTCAATGTAGGACAAAACTAAGGGAAAAAACGAAGTTTATTTAGGTCAATGATTCTTTCTAAGGTCTTTTCATCCAAGTTTCCACTCAGAATGTCCAATTAACTGGGGACCATTACCATGTGAGATAAAAGAAGCTGCAACAGTCTTCACTAATTCTTCACAATGAATCCAGACCAAGTCATTTAAGAGGGTCAAAAATCTAGTTCCTTTTTTTAGTATCTATGCTATATTTCTACTTTTTGTTTACAGAAAATCACTTCCAAAAATTACTTCTTCTAGCAGTAATCATGGAAACCAAGTCTGAATAAAACTATGTGTGCGAGTTGTCTGGGTAGGACATCTCCACAACAACTTAGACCTTTATGTAATTCGGGTGTAGAAAAACATGTATGTCAAACTGCTACATGTAAATTTCTTACCATTTTATACATAAATGTATAATTAAATGCAAGGTTTTTATAAAAACATTTGTTTTATAACTGCCTCCCAAAAGAAATTATACTTTATATTTAGAAAGCCAGATCAAGGCCTGGAACTGAAGACAAAACAGGTAGGTTTGACTTGATAAAAGGAAAGTTTGTGGAAATACATTCTTATGTTTTCTTTAATGAAATGTCTTCCAACTAGCATGTGGAAAATAAAGGTGTGTGAAAGTTTATGATACTCATGCATACTTCCCCAAATGCAATACTACTGATACATAAGGTTTTAGTGAATGGAAATTTTAAACTTTTCAAGTCTAACCTAATCAGTGCATGTGTCTGGCTGTCTGTCAATTCAGAGTAATGATTCCACAACATCAGCTCTCCCTAGAGCAGTTTAGGGCTTTCAGGACGTGTATTCTAGGACTCACAATATAATTTTCACCTCAGTTTGTCTGCTTTGCAGACTATTCTTCCAGTACTTCTTAAAAGGACAGAAAGATCACTCTCCAGTACAAAGATTCTTCATACCCACTTTAATCATTCTTTGAAAGCTCCAGAGAATTGCTCTGGAATCGAGCTAAACAGAAAACCTCCACTTCAACGGCTCACTCAGAGAGATGAAATTCTGCCTACTACATCATTGAACACATTCCCGATCAAAAAGTAGCAATCACTGAATACATCAGTGAACAATGACATTGGGGAGGGCATTGTTCTTCATTCTGTCCAATAGACCATGGCAAAACACCTCTTTCATATTAGAGATTGCTACTGAATGAGTCAGCCTCAGAAAAGTATCTGGTCTTGTACTCTTTTTTTCCTACATTTAAAAAAATTATTGAAAGAAAACAAACCAGCAAGGTTGTGCCTTAAAAGTAGGAAATTAATTTAAAATCCCATTAAATTTTACATGGCATTAATGTTCTTCAAATGGTGACAATGATTATTCTGTAGCCATACCAGTAGAGTTCTCTTCAAGTGTGCCCACAGGGGAAGTTTGGCATGATAACCTAAAGCACCTTCTCTCACATGTATTTAGAGTCACAGAATTTATAAACAGATAATTAAATAATTTCAAGTTTGTGTTGACCTTTTATAGACATCCTCAGGACTGTTCTCTGCTAAAAAACATTGCCACCGTTACGTGTTTACAGATCCAGGGGGTTGAAAAAGCCAAATTGTGACATTTGGCTTTTGCAGATGAAAGGGGATTGGACACAAGCAACACAAAATTCTTACCTTGATATGGTCCTAGCTCTGAGATATGGCAGCTTCTGAGGTAGTCGGAGCTGGAACATGAAAGGCTGAGAGAACTGGGTTTGCTCAGCCTTAAAGACAGAAAACCTTAAGGGCATCCCTAACGGTAAAAAGCAGATGGTGCCAAACGTCCCAGATGTGCACAGTGATGTTCCACAGAGCAAAAAGACATGAGAAAACAAACACAAGTTGATAGGCACGTGAAATTCTAACTCAACACAAGAATCACTTTCAATTTAGTTTTGAAACCTATGGGTGTTCAAAATTGGAACAGGTCACCCCAAGAAATTTTTGTATCTATAACCTTGGAGATGCTCAAAATTTGACCAGACAAGGCCCTGAACAGTCCTGCTCTTTTTAGCCCTGCTCTGAGTGGGAGGCTGAAAGAGGTGACCTTTGGAGGTCTCTTCCTAGCAGGTGATTCTGTGCCTAGCTTTCAGTTTTGCTACATTTCATTCACATTGGATGTCCCCTCAGTTTAATCACTGAGCACTGATCATGTTGTAAATAAAGACTGATGCTGCTAAGGTTACTGACAGAGAATACTCTATACAAAAAGAATTAAAACCTTGCATTTGTCTGGATGTTCCACATTTCAGGTAAATGATAGGAACTGCATCTCACTCTGGAATCTTGGCAAGGACATGGGCAAATACTTGAAACTCAAACCTTTTCTGACCAGCTGTATTCAGTAACTTTCTGCTGTAGTTTATCCCACTGTGCAGAAGGCCAGAATAATAATGTATCTTTTCCATTCCTCAGATATAATTTCCTGCCACTAAAGGACCCTTTACAGAGTCCCACCACTATGTGTCTCTTGGCAGTCAAGACAGACAATAAGCCTTAAATTGCAAAAAGTTATCTTGAATATCTGAGCTTTCTGCAACCACAAGTTAGTAACTCAAAGGTGTAGGGAAACATGATGTATCAACATTACAGTATTAGAAGTGGTCATATTTAGCAATGGCTCAAAACATAATGAAAAGGTTAAATCTGGCTACTAAAATCTACTACTTTTACTTTCACTTTCCAGTCTGCTAAATTAGATGGAGATAGTTTAGCTCCAATGCAATAATATCAACTTTAAAAAAAATTTAAAACTTTGTTTCACCTTCTCTTCTGCTGCCCTCGTTTTCTGAGGCTGAATTATTTGCTACACACCAATTATGCAGCTCTCATTAGTATATGGAAAGAGGCAACAGCCACCAAATTATTTAATGCTTCTTTTGCTACAAGTAAAATATGGTTTTAAAGGTTTTTTTCTTCTTAAAGAGTGGAAGAAGAAGAAACAGCAACAGAAAAAAATACCCAGCATCTCAGTTTGTCTAAAGCATGATAATTTAATTTCCTTAGATACGCTTTTTAAAAAACATAAACTTTAAAAAAAAACAAAAAAAAAACCAAAAAAAACCAAAACACAAAATCCTTCTTTCCTCCAGGTAGCAGAGGGGGAAAAAAGCAATGTAGATGAGAAATGAAAGCTGCATGAAAACAAAAATGCTTTGTAGCAGATTCCAGATCACATCTTCACCTATAGAAATAATTGTCAGTGCAGCAAAGGAAGCTACTCCAGTTGACTTTACCAAAGGATACAATTGTGTCTTTTCACTATTCTCATTACTCTCAGCTCAACTCAGGTCAAGAAGTGACAAGTGACATGGCTACAGAAACCTCAGCTGTAGCAAAAGGGCAGTGTCTGACCCACTGGTGAATTAGCTTGTGTTTATTGCTTTGCCTGACATTTTAAAGCTGATTTTACTGAAAACATTAACTGACTTATTAAATTAATATACCCACTGCTGATGCATATATCCCAGGTTGTATATGACATCTATTAAATTACATGTGCAGATATTACCCCTATGTTTTCTTAGGAGACGCTGTAATTGATCAAGTGGGATTACACTTAGTCATTTTCATGGCTTTACTGGACATCTTAATCCTCACAGGTATAAATTAGAGTGGCAGATATACTGGAGCTTTTCCAAGTTTGTCTTCAAAATCATGAGCTGCTCAGCAAAAGCTATGCTGCTATTGCTTATGAACAGAATATATAGTGGGGGGAAAGACCAAAAAATTTCCAGAAGCTTGAAAATAAGCATATGTGAGTCCACCTTCTCTGCTGCTGTACTCTCACTCATACACTTATACACATTGCAGTCTTAATTTTTGTGCCTATATTTTTGCTTACTTTCCACTAAGCAAAGCTCAAAAAGTGTTATTAGGAGCATAGTGAAACTGAGAACTAGTTTGCTTTATCATTTTGTATTTTTTGATTTTTTTGTCTTGTAAATAAAGCCTCCCATGAAAATTAAAAAAAAAAAAAATAAAAAAAAAAAAGAAGAAGAAGAATTTTGCTCAGATAAGATCTTCTATAAGTGAAGGCCCTACTTACACTGAGCTTTCAAACTTCATGTTAAATGTGTAAGAGCAACAGTAGCCTTAAGGGGAGAAAAGAGGCATAAGGAAAAAAAGAGCAGCCACATTGGGCAATGCCTCCACCACTCTCTCATAGCCATTTGTGGAAAAAGAAAGCTCCAGTTGCAATAATGAAAGCTCTAAGTACAGGAGAAGAACCATTGTTCCAAAGCCCTGAGCTGATGTTTAAGCTGCACCTTGACTCACACACCTACTTTAATATGTGCCCAGTAATTTTGCCTGGAGCAGTGTTGTTGTTACTTGCATTCAAAACAATCAATCAAAAATACAACCAAATGTTTAATGAACTGATGAGAAGTAAACCTTACATGACTCATTTTTTTTAATTTCACTGAAATGCATCCATGCTATGTACATCCAGATTCTGCACTAGGCACTAGCAGGCAAAAAGGTACTACTCAGAAATAATTATGAGGCAACCAGCTTGCAATTCTCCATTTAAGTACAGAAAATCTGGAATTTAACATTAGTCACTTGTGTATGCTTGTGCTGAAAGTATAATTCCCAAAGAGTTTATAAAACTTCTACAAGGGCATGGGATACAAACTAACATTTTTAAAGGGTATCAAAGAGAAATACCGCTGCTTAGAAGCAAAGACATAGTCCTTTCTTATTAGAAGAGAAAGGACATGATAAAAAGCTTTAAAAATGCCAGCATATCTTGCCCATCATACATATGAGAAACTGCTGAGGAAACAACTTGCAAAATGTTTTCTTTATGGTTGCAACTGGCTTTAACTGTCAGATTTTAAAACTGATATTTAGGGAAGAGATGCTTAGAAAAGCTGAAACACAGAATTCTGTGAAAACCACAGAGTCAAAGAGAAGCCCAGTTAGTACTCATTCATGTGGCTAAATTTCAGCTTCTTCTCAGGTTCAGGAAGAACTGCCAGCCACATGAGGGAATCTTGGCACATGAAATGTTTAAAATACAGTGCTTCTTCTCCTTTATGCTCATCCTTACAACTGCAGAAAAGCTTTTCCAATGTAAACACTCCATGTTCCACACATCCACTCACAAGGCACTGTGGGCACTGTTGGCATTAAGTCTGGCTTGAGCTCCCAAGGATTACACACAGCTAAAGGGAAGCTCTAACAGCACTGTAATGCAGCACAAGTGGGGCATGTTTGTGTATATAAATCTCAAATTCCCATCCAGCTCCACACTCTGCTCCACAGAACTGAATTAGTCACAGAGTACAGATGAAGTTCAGATCAGTGTCCTTCCACAGGGACAGGACAGCTCTGCCCAAAGGCCTGTGCACCACAGAGCAACAATTTTAACACACCAACACTCTTCCTATTTGTAGGCTAAGTCAAGGCAGAAGTCAGGCTCGTTTGACTTGTAAAAAAATCATTGTTTGTCCCAAATTCCTGATGTTTCAGTAAATATCTGAGAGGTAATAAGTGTGCTTTGTTGGTTAGGTTTGATTGTTATAAACCCTTGCATAAGTGAGCAAAAAGCATCCTTCAGAATGAAGAGTGTGAAGTTTGGACGTTGAGCACATAACTGCGTTTCCTCTGGCCCCAGCCCACAGCAGACCCAGCCCATGGAGCTGCCCTGGGGCTGAGAACTGCTGACAAAACAGCTGCCCATGGTGCTGCTGCTCCTGGAGCTGATCTCGAGGAGTCACCAGGGCTAAAAGCTCCTCTCTCTGGCCAGTAACACTGCAAGTCAGGAACCATGGCAAGAATTCATTTATTGCCTTTGTTTAGGTCCAAGTCCTATACACAAATTTCTCAATAAATTTAGTGTTAAAGGACATTTATTTGCAAAAAAAATGCTGCAAAGGTCTCAAAAGTAACAGTAGGCAGATCTGCATTTTAACACATGCAAGAAATGTTTTTCTGGTGAGAACTAACTAAAGAGTAATTAATTTATTTTGTGTGGAGAGTAGCTGCTGATTTTGCATCTCCTGTGTGTCACCCAGTTTTGAAGAAATATCTGAAGAAGGGATTTCACCTGAATTATGGAGAGTACTTGGCTTAGTTACTGCTACAGTGTTAGCATCACAGCCAGACAAGGTTGCTGGTTTTCCTTTTTCCAGTGAAGCTTTTCAAATCACCATATTAAGTAGAGATTATAATGTCTCCAACTGTGTTAACTTAATGGTAAATTTAATCCCAAATATGCAAAGCAGTGCAGTTCCACAGGAAAAAAAATAACCCCTAGAGCCTTACCTCAGGTGTTTCTTTGAAAATATTTTTATTTATCGTGTTAAAGTTGCTAGAAAATTAACCTAAATGGACCCACAGATAAACAAAGACACCAATGCAAGCCTGTATCAATGGAGTGCCCCAGACCCATACATATTACATGTTTTGGTGAATGCAAATAGATTATTGTATTGAACAGTGTCAGTTTGCATAATATTACGTACTTCAGGAGTTGGCTTTTTGACACACTGCTATTTTATATGCTGTTCCTACCGTCCTCTGAAAATCACTCTGAATACAAATAAAGAACAAAACATGCAATCTCATTAGACATCTCACCCATGAAATTGTAATGATAATTAGTTTTGTAAAGCTAAGCGAGTAAAATTTTGATTAATTTTGCATCCACTTTTCTGTATCCAGGTGCTTCTTAACCAAAACAGGCCCGTGAGCACAATGCCAAGATGTAAAACACCAATATCTGTTTCCTCATCATCTTGTGCTCCAAGGAGCCAAAAATTCCCCTCAGCTGGTTTGGTCAAGGCTTATCAGAAGTCCCTGAGATTGTAAAGAAGGCCGAGGATGGAAGTGGTGGGGGGGATGCACCACTACAATCTGGAGACATCTGGAAGCACTGGATTAGAAGTGGGAGAGCTTTCCATACACATATTTAGTACTGCTTTTGAGAACACAAAAATCTGTACAAACCATAAAATATTTAGATATATGTTGAGATCTTTTTAGTTACACTTCATGCCAGGGAGTTCTTTCAGGTAGCACAAACTCAGGGTTTCTCCACTGCAGATTAAAGTGTAGATTATCCAGCTGTTTATTTGTTTAGAACATGCTGTGTACAAATGCCACAGCAACAAATGCTTCTGAAAGACAAAAAAAAGTTTTGGTTGAAAATTCATTCTGCAGAACAACACTAATACTAAAATACTAAAAACTTTCTTTTTTAATAAGAAAAGTATTTAAAATGGTTAAATTCAATACAAAATTCAGAATCACAGCATTTCATAGCCCCAGCAGTTTCTTCCAGGTTGAACACTGTGTTTAAAAACCCAGTCTGCCCCAGAACTATTTACACACCACCATTATAAGAGGTATTTATTATAGAGCATGGATTTCCAGGAAAGCAAACATTGCCATGAAAACTGCATCATGCGTTCCCAAAATAATTCTATCAGTTAGTGGAATGAAAGGTGCCGAGTAATTTAGAATGATATATAGTCCAGAAGACTTCGGTAAATCAAAGAATGTGTCAAATAGCCTCCCTTAAAAGAAATCATTCAATCTGATTTTTTCTTGAGCACACACTGAAAACTGACTAAGGAACTATAAACAAAGAGAGAATGATAAACAACAGAGTATCAGTATTTAGGTACTCAGACACTTTTGGACTGGTTTTATTGCTGGACTTCTTTTATCTCCTTAAGCCAAGAGAGAAAACTGGGTGAAAAAATATTATTATATAGAGAGGAGTCAGGGGTTTTTATCCTGCTTACTTGGAGAACCCTGTAACACAAAGCATAACAAACAGTTCCTTTACAAAGCACAGAAAGTCATGGGATGCATTTGTGAACAGAGTAAAAAACAAGAGGCAGCGTTCCTGTAATGACATGTGACAACCTGCTCTGCCTTCACACCACTTCAGCTCTACAGGACAGCCTGACAGGAGCCCCACATTGATTTGGAGGGGCTGAAGGCTGGGCTAAATCTGCCACATGCGATCACCTCAAGTGCTGTGGTTGTTTGGACTTCAAAGCATAAAGCAAATGTGCTATAGCACAGTCCCACTTGCAAGATACACATTAGTACCTGTGGTAATAAAGACCAGCACCTTATTAAATTAAAAGGCCAACTGTATATATTCAGATAATTTGTTGGATCTACACTTGCAATTCTTCCACTATCATTACCTTGGAAATGTCAATAAAACCTTCACAATTTTTTTGATAAGTCCAGTTCCCATATTGGCATCTGTACTGGCACTGTGGAGACACAATTTTTAGGGTATTTGTAATAGTAATATACTGGGGTATGCATCAGTAACTCTAACTTAAGTGAAAGTAAACAACTTTGCACCAACTCAGCATGTGATTCGCTATGTTTTGAGTGTTGTGCAATAACAAAACCTTTTAAAAGAAATTTTCCTGAGAGTTTTTTTCCAAATGAGCTACTGATAATTTTGGTTTCTTTGTTTCCATTCATAGTCTTTAAATATTAATGTATATAGTACTAAAATGTTGCATTTTAAATGTGAGGTCAAACACCACTGACCATTTTTGTTGTATCTTAATCTTTTCATTTCAATTTGCAATTAAGGAAGCGAGCAGCAGTTTAAAAATGCAAAATAAACATCATGATAGTTCATAGATTATGGGATACAAACATACTTAATTTTTTTCCCAGCTGAAACTAATTAAGTGCTGTTAAACTTTTTCTTGAAAACTTTAGGTTTTTAAGATGCATCAGAAAGAAAACCTTGAGTCGCCAGTCCCTGCAATATTGCATTAAACTTCTTCAAAAAGCCAGCATTTTGCTTCAGCTGAGTATAATCAGCGAAATGCAAACTGATGTGTAAAAATTGCCTACAGTGTTTGATGTAAATTAAAATTACACCTACAAACTCAATGTTCGGATTATCTGACAACTACTGTATTAATTTTTCTGTTGAATACTTTAACTGACTGCAAATCCATTTTCTTACTCACAATTATTTTGGATTCTCGTCAGGAAAAGGTACTAAATACACCAATAATCACATAATATTTAAAGCTTGTTTAGAAGTAGGAGATTTGCCTGAAATCAATGATTCTTTTTATGTTGGTATATCTCCTGCAAATTTTAAAAACGCTTAGTGACAAAATCTTGTGTAAAATGAACAAGTTTTATTTCTTTCCTTGAAAACACCAACTTCCATCAGAAGAAATTTTTGCTGTTCTTTAAAAGAGAGCCAGAATCTTCCCAAGCAGCAAGCTGGGTTAGTCTCACAGAGATATACCTGTGCATGTATATTAAACTTGGTACATGAACACATTGTACAGAGGCATAAAATGATTGCAGCAGAGGCCAGGGACTGAATTGAAATTCAAGCCTCTCAACTCCTACATGAGTACCCAGGCCTCTGGACCAGCCAATTTTCAAGACAGGTGCAAGGACTTCTGCAAATAAAATTTAAATCTCTTCACCCTTTCTGTCCTCTTTTATTCAGAAGCTTTGAGGAGGTGCCAAGAATGCACAGAATGTGTCTTCTGCTTTTGATTTTGAGTGTTTACTCTGATTTAGCACTGGTTCAGTCACGCTGCTGAAAAGTGACATCCTTGAAACATTTAGTACTTTATATGTGCAGAATCTCATTCCCAAAGGTGTTTCTGCAGCTAAAGCCTTTCTCTGTCTCTGACCATACATGCAAGTGAGAAAAGTGGGGTATGATACAGAAAGGAAGAGGAAATTAAGTTCTAGATTTGGCTTAAATAAAACTTAATCCAGTCTAAAGGCTGTAAATGGCAAAGCAGTGATGGTTGTTGTTATACCTATTTATATGCATGTAAACTCTCAGAATAGTGAATTATCTTCTGAAAACATTTTGTCCTGGTATTTCCAAGAAAATTAGCAAAAGGTCAAAATATGGAAAATCAGGAAAATTAAATTCATATTAAAAAGGTCTGTAAAATATTTTCTTATTGACAGAAATGTTTTATTTATGCAGTTTTGGTGAAAAGTTAATACACTGCTACTGCCAGTTCTTTCTTAAATGCCCTGTGGCTAAAAGAAAAAGAGAATGTTATCTGGCCTCCAGCTTTTCTGTGAGTGCATGATAGGTTTTCCAGAACCTTACCATTAAGCCTAACTTAACAGCCAGAAGGTGGGATGACAACGGGGTGCAGGGTCAGAGACAGAAAAAGGCTGTAGCTGCAGAAACACCTTTGCAACTGAGATTCCATAGAGTGTTCAATCATTTCACAGAAACCTTCAATTTGACAGTTTCCATTGAGTTCAACAGATACAAATTGCAAATTAATTTTTTGTTTAATATGTGAGAGTAAATTTAGGATATAGGTCAGACCTTCACTGCACTGATTTCTCCAAACATTAACACCTTCCCTTACACATCTATTTTCAGCTAAATAAGAGAGAAAGCAGTTGCTGGAGGAATTTCACATCTACAGTCTTGCATGTCCTTCACAGGCTGGCTGAAAAAATCTTGCCTGTAATAAAGAATAGATCCAGCTCACAAAAGATTTCAACACAAATTCTTCAGTCTTGACTGATTTCGAAAGTTTTATTGAAGCTGCAAGAAAATTACAAAGTCAAGCCACATACTTAATACACATTTTCCACCTTACTTCACTTTAATGCCCCAACTTGTTTACAGCAATACAATCCTGTTTAAAGTGGAAAAAAGAATTTCTATATTCACTGTAGGAAGCCAGTGATAAGCAGAAAAATAGGTATTAAATTCTCTTTTACTCAGCTTTTAGCACTGAATATCACCTTTCCTTTTGAAAAGTAAGTACCTTTCCAAACCACAAGTCCTTTCCTCAGAGTTTGGTAGATGTTTATAGGGGGAATTGATTACATTTTCCTCTACTCTCTTGCCAATTTCTTATGTCACATGAGTTATTAAATGCCAGGGGATAAAAAAGAATCTCTTTCTGCCCTTCCACCAGCAAATCACTTTCATCCCTTGTTATTTCACAGTAACCAACTACAAGGTACATTTGCTGTAACTCCCAGTATTGAGTTTTCCTCTCTTATTTGTCACTGTTATCACATACATCTCAAATAATTTAGAAGGTAAGAATTGCTCAGGAAAATTTGTTTCCTAATTGTCTGAAGGAAGAAACAACTTTGTTATTCAAGTGTATTCCCACAAACCTCGGTAGAATGGTTCTCAGTCTTTTAACTCCTGCTAAGGTTTCTGAGCCATCTGTAGCCTGTGGCTGCAAACTTCTCCCTTGCCGCAGGCCAGGCTCTCTGCTGGCACAATCCCCTTGATTTCTCTGGATTTAGCTTAGCAGCAAATTTGCCCTCTCTGTGTCTTTGTCCATTACTGAAACTATTTTAAAAGGATAAAGTCAGAGTTTCATAGCTGGACATAATCCAGGGAAATGTGTTGTTATATGATAAAAGAATCTGCACACAAGGCAGCAGAAGCACTGCTGGCCTGGCAAAAGCTGGTGGTGTCAAAGATTCCAAGTTTAACTGTTCAAGGTTGTTTCCTTACTTGCGATGGTGGAAATGACAGTGTGACAGTTCAAACAAATATTGAGTTATTTTCCACAAAGAAGAGTTTATATTCCTGTCACATTTAAACTTAAGTAGGAATGTCTATAATTCAGTTGTATGCCTTGTGTCTTTAAAAAAAATGTGTTACTCTTCTATTTCTAGGATTTAATTTTTCAGACTGATTTAACAATGCAAGCAAAACAAAACAAGCAATTAGTCTTTAGCTACTGTAAACCAGCATGGACCTCCTGAAGAGAGTGAAGTGACATCATGTGGGTAACACTGGTGACTTCTCTCAATTTTATGATTTTTAAACTTGAGGGGTTTTGCATATTCTATAATGATAATGGAAAATAATTTTTTATATATTTAACTTTCTGTCCTTGACACCAGCCTTCCATTCCAACAGTGAAATTGGGAAAAAGATAATACACATTCTATTTTTTTGTTTGGTTTTGGAGTTTGGGTACTTCAGGTTTTTTCTTTTTGTCAACAGCATACGAGCCATATTTATCTTCCATATATCAAGGTAGGTTTTAAACATGTTTTAATCTAAACTTAATTTTTTAGAGCTGAATAAACAGGTAATTAACTTTCCTAATGAAATGTGCTGTAATTTCAGTTAGTTTTTCAATGGGCCATGACTCATATTTAAAAGGACCACTGCATAAATGCCTGTTAGTTGCAGTTTAAAGAGGTAATGCCCAACTCATTTTCCCTGACTCTTTCTACATTACTCTGCCAAATTTCCTCAGTACAGAGAGCAACTCCCTTCCTTTAGATTAGGATGAACCCCTATCAAATGAAATTAGTGAGCACTGTAAACAACAGTGCACCCCTTGCTACTCCCTGCCTGTAACTAAACAGCAAATAAAAAGAATAAACACATGAAAGTGGAAGAATCACATAGAATTTACCAGTTGATGCCCAAAAATGATGATGTTTTTCTCGTGGCAGTGGTAAAGTACCAGTGTTCAGTGCCAATAACTCTCCCAGGGCACCTCTCTTTGCAAGAACCATTGCTTTGAGTCGTTACCGTATAATGGATTTGCAATGGTGAATAACCAGGATTAATCCTGTTCTGCCTCTCACCTCACCCCTTCCACTAAAGAGGCAAAAGTGCCCATATTTACTGACTTCCCTCTTCCAGCAGCTCAGGAAGAACTTTGTATCTCACTTAATTACTGTGGGCCTTGATTTACTTGGATTGCAAAGCATGAGGTCTCACTGAAGAAAATGAGGATGAGTTTATATCCAAATTATTTTGCTAATCAGAACTGGACTCCAGCATGTGTGTGTTTGCTTGGATTATATCTCTAGCACTGCATCCCTCCACAATGCAATTTCACCAAGTTCACATCCCAATTTTCACCCCTATGAATGCCAAGCACATCTTATCTCACACACTGCACAGGAAGGATGTCACCCGTGTTCATACATGCAGATATGCACAGTGACTTATCACTGTACTTGGAGTCCTCCCCAGGAAAGCAAATTCTCTGCCAGCTGAGAGAGCTGCTTAGGAGGTGGGAGATAAAGTGGATCCCTGGTGTAGATAAGGTATTTCCATTACAGCAATGTTTCTGAGACTCGATACACGTTCTTTCTAAACTTCTAATTTATTGTCGTTATTGTTTCTTATTCTTCACTGAATTTTAAAACTGTAACATGAGGAAATTGAAAAGTTCATGACAGAAAAATCAAGCCTTAAGTGTATTCATCACACAAACAACTTCATCCCTTGGTATTTTATGCTCCAATTCAAACAACACATCTGTTCATAATTGCATGCATGATGCGGTAAGATTACTACAGGCTAAAAATTTATGTCTACAAGTAGTGGGAATATTGGAGAAAGACAAGGACACAGCATTTGAAATGTGATGGCCTTTTACATAGTATATATAAAATACAATTTCAGACTCCAAGGCATATTTTAACATGTTTTTTTCTAATTCAAAGCCAATGTATTTCTGTACCTAAGTGTGACCATATTGATGGTCTACCACAAAATTATTCTAGAGAAAAGAAACAGTTTTTTAAAAACTTGGTACTTCAGTCTCCAAGTAATCAGTACTTAGACAATCACCATAAATCCCCGTTTCCAGAACAATATATGCCCAGCTTCCTCTGGAACAATTATGGTTCTATATTTTTCCCTACTAAAAGAAAAAAGCCCTTAAACACATACATTTTACGTCTAGGACTTCAAAGTTTATTCTATCTCACTTTAAAACTGAAAAATATGGGGTTTTGTTATTCCATGATAATGAAATATTGTTGAATGCATAGCTCTTCCATCAGTCCTGTATAAAGTCTTTCTTTCCCATAAAACTACCTACTCCTCCCAACATCCAGTGGTATAAATATGTGAAGGGCAGCTGTCCCACATGGTAAACTTCTTGAAGATATTGAGTAGAATGGAATAAAAGCAGTAGAAAGCAGCTTGTATTCTGAGCAGTATGAATATCCTGGAGAAAGAGTGAGATAGGAACTCTCTCCAGGCAATTGAGCTTGAAGATTGTGCCTCTGACTAGAAAGGATAAATACCAATGGCTCTGAGCAAGGACTCTGCCTTGACC